>JAHRHZ010000043.1:26660522-26683106 GCA_024137785.1 Ginglymostoma cirratum
CAGGAAAGCTTGATGTTTCGGGCCTAGACCCTTCATCAGAAAATGATTTTCTGATGAAGGGTCTAAGCCCGAAACGTCAAGCTTTCCTGCTTCTATGATGCTGCTTGGCCTGCTGTGTTCATCCAGCTCCACACCTTGTTATCATTAATCCTGACTCTCTGTGTTTTAACCAATTCTCAATTCATACATTACTCGAAATTCCATGAGCTACTACCCTGTTCAATAACTTTTTTGTGGCATCTTATTAAATGGCTTCTGGAAATCCAAACATACTACACTACTGTTTCCCCCACTATCGACTCTGCTTCTTAAATCCTCAAAGAAGTTAAGCAAATTTGTCAAACATGACTTCCCTTTCACAAAGCCATGCTGACTCTATTTGGAGATAGTAAGAACTGCCGATGCACACTGTGTTATCTCTGACTCTATTTGACTGCTTCAAAATATTCTAAATCCGAAGTCCTACTTTTGTATACTTAATAATGGATTCTTGGGTATTCCCAATGACAGAAGTTATGCTAACTGGTCTATAGTTTCCCACTTTCTGAATCCCCTTCCCTCCAACAGGGTATCACATGAACGGTTTTCCATTCTGCTGGAAATCTCCCAGAATCGAGCAAATTCTGGAATATTTCATTCAATGCCTCCACAGTCTCTGGAACCACTGTCTTTAAAACCCTTGGATACAGGTCATCAGGTCCTGGCGATGAGCCTTCCTTCCCATTAATTGTCCCATTAATTGGTCAAATACTTTACCCCTTGTGATGGAAACTGTTATCTTTCTTTCCATTGGCATCGTGTTTATTTGTTATCTTTGGGATGTTTGTGGTGTTCTTCACTACGAGGATTGATGCAATGTTTGTCAAGGTTTTATTAAGGTTTAAATTATCTGCCATCTCCCTATTCCCATTATTAATGCCTCAGTTGCAATCTCCAAGGGCCCTATACTTACATCAGCAGATCTTTTTATTTTTATGTACCAGTTGAAGCTCTTTACGGTTTTAGATTTCTTGCTGTTTTACTTTCATGATCAATTTTCTCCCTTTCCATTAACTTTTAAGTCCAAAGCTGGTTCTTAAAAAAGATTCCAATCCTCTCCCCTACCACTAGTTCTCACTGCTTTGCATACCCTAGCTTCTGATTGGATACTCCGTTTGATTACTTCTGTTTACCATGGGTGGTTTATCCTTCAGTCATAGTGTCATACAGATACACAGCACAGAAACAGACCCTCCGGTCCAACTCATCCATACTGACCAGATATCCTATATAAATCTAGTCCCATTTTCCAGCATTTGGCCTATATCCCTCTAAATCCTTCCTATTCTTAAATCATCCAGATGCCTTTTAAATGTTGCAATTGTACCAGCATCCACCACTTCCTCTGGCAGCTCGTTCCAGACACGCACCGCCCTCTACATGAACAAGTTGCCCCTTAAGTCCCTTTTAAATCTTTCTCCTCTCACCTTAAACCTATGCCCTCTAGTTTTCGACACCCCCACCCCATGAAAACAACCTTGTCTATTTACCCTATCCATGTCCCTCATGATTTTATAAACCATTATAAGGTCACCCCTCAGCCTCCGATGCTCCAGGGAAAATAGCCCCGCCTATTCAGCTTCTCCTTACATTTTTGACCAGAATACATTTTTGCTGAACATAATGAAATATTTGCTTAAGCATCTGCAACTGCTCAAATTCTGACTTTTCCTTAGTGCTCTAAGAAACAGTCCCTGGCGCAGTCTACAAATTTAACTTCTACATTGCCATTCCCAACTTATGTGTCCAGTACCTATACAGATTAAAATGACCTGGACATTTGTAGTGCCCTTCTTACACACCTCTATTATTTATTAATTTATACTAGTAGATGGAAAGTATTCAGCCTGGAGCTCGGTGACTAGTGGTGTTCCGCAGGGATCTGTTCTGGGACCTCTGCTCTTTGGGATCTTTATAAATGAGTTGGATGAGGAAGTGGAAGTATGGGTTAGTAAGTTTGCCAATGACACAAAGATTGGTTTAGTTGTGGACAGCGTGGAGGGTTGTTTTAGGTTGCAATGGGACATTGACAGAATACAGAGCTGGGCAAAGAAGTGGCAGATGGAATTCAACCCAGAAAAGTGTGAAGTGATTCATTTTGGAAGGTCGAATTTGAATGCAGAATACAGGGTTAATGGCAGGATTCTCGGTAGTGCGGAGGAACAGAGGGATCTTGGGGTTCATGTCCATAGATTACTCAAAGTCGCTATCCAAGTTGATAGGGTTGTAAAGAAGGTATATGGTGTGTTGGCTTTCATGGGGAGGGGAACTGAGTCTAACAGCCATGAGGTTATGCTGCACCATAACTCTGGTTAGACCACACTTGGAATATTGTGTTCAGTTCTGGTCACCTCATTATGGGAAAGATGTGGAAGCTTTACAGCGGGTCCAGAGGAGATTTACCAGGATGCTGCCTGGACTGGAGGGCAGGTCTTAGGAGGAAAGGTTGAGGGAGCTAGGACTCTTTTCATTGGAGCGAAAATGGATGAGAAGTGACTTGATACAGGTGTACGAGATGATGAGAGGCATAGATAGAGTGGATACCCAGAGACTTTTTCCCAGGGCGGAAATGACTATTATGAGGGGGCATAATTTTAAGGTGATTGGAGGAAGGTATATGGGAGATGTCAGAAGTAGGTTCATCACACAGAGAGTGGTGGGTGTGTGGAATGCGCTGCCAGCAGTGGTAGTGCAGTCAGATACTTTAAAGACTTTTAAGCGACTCTTGGATAGGCACATGGAGGATAGTAAAATGTAGGGTATGTAGGGTAGATTGATCTGAGTAGGATAATAGGTCTATATAACATACTGGGCCAAAGGTCCTGAACAGCGCTTTAGTGTTCTTTTTCTGTGTTCTATGTACTTTGTCCCACAATGAGGCACTTCTTTGGGGCCTGTAGATAACTCCCATTCATGACTTTGTTCTCTTGCTCTTCCTTATTTCCACATAAATTGATTCTGCATCCAGATCTATTACATCAATATATTTACTCACCATCACAATGATATCTACCTTTATAACAAAGCTACCCTAAGGGTCCCAACCCAAAACGTCAACTTTTCTGCTCCTCTGATGCTGCCTGGCCTGCTGTGTTCCTCCAGCTCCACACTGTATTATCTGACTCCAGCATCTGCAGTTCTTACTATCTCTGAGTGAATTATATTCCCTACCTCCTTTTCCTTTTTGCCTACTCTTGCAGAACATCAAATACACTTGAGTATCGAGTCCCCAGTCTTGGTCATCCTGCAACCTTGTCTGCGTACCAACTATCATGTCATAATCATTTATTTCTATTTGTGCCATCACTCATCTATCTTGTTATAAATGCTGCGTGCATTCAGATAAAGAGTCTAAATATTTGACTTTTTATCATTATTATTTATTCTGGTTCTAATTTCTGCTGCACTCTTCTACATATAATTCGTTCCTTTCTTCACTATCCTATACTTCTGCTCTCTCATTTCTTTCCAATTTTTAAAGATTTTCTTCAATTGAATGCCCTCACCATTTGTCAGTTTAAAACCTACACTTTAGTCATGTTGCCAAGTTACTCTTGGTATTGGATATTCAATTCCTTCACCCAAAGTACATTTTGTGCCTGTGCCATTCTCAATGCTTCCTCCAAGTTGTGTTAAACATGCTGGAGCAGCTAGATGCTTGGGGAACTGAGAGGCGAAAGGTCAACGTTGAAGACTCCCAAGCCACACCCTCCCAACTGTACACCACTGTGCTGCCATTTCTCCTGGGGCAGGACATACCCTGTCCTTTGGTGTCATCACCTGGTTTGATTCCTTGAGTCTGACTATGTCAAATCGATGCTCGACTAGTCTATGAGACAACTCTTCCAATTTTAGCACTAGGTCCCAGTTCTTAGTAACTTTGCAGACTCGAGATGACTGGGGTTTGCCTTTGTTATTTCTGGTGCCTAGGTTGACGGCAAGTGGTCCATCCAGTTTTGTTCTTTTTTTGAAACTGTTTAGCAGTTGTCACAACTGAGTGGCTTGCAAGGCCAGTTTAGAATGCAGTTAAGCATCAACCGGTGTGTCTGGAGTTAAATGTAGGCCAGACAAGGCAAGGACAGCAGATTTCCTTCCCAAATGGACCTTAGTCACAGGACAGTAATGAACTAAATGTGTTTTTATGTTAACTGACAATGGTTTCATGGGTGTCATTGGACTTATAATGCCAGATTTTTTAAAAAATTAAATTCTACCATCTGCAGCGACAGGGTATCAATCCATGTCCCCAGAGCAGTACCCAGGTCTCTGGATCACTAGATCAGCACTACAGTATCACCTCTCCTAATCTCTGGGTGAGGCATGTGAAATGCTGACCAGATGGGTCTTTTTCACTGATGTAATTAGGAGCACCATCAGTTATGCAGAAAGAAAGGAAAACCTGCACTCGTACAATGCTTCACACAATTTCAGGATGTCACAAAGTACTCACAGCCAATGAAGTACTTCTGAAATCTAGTCACTGTGCAAACACAGAAGCCAATTTGCAAACGCAAACTAATTAACAACTGTACTGAAATGACAGCATAGATTTTTCTGCTTCGGTCTCTAGTGTGCTTCAAAAGGAACATACTTGAGGTGCAAGACCAACAAATATGTAACAAAGACAGTTTTTTTTCAACCAGCAGCACCATCTATTCTGATAGTTTTCCACAATATGTTATTGTCTTTAAAAGAAAACCTCAAAAAATGTACAGTGGCCATTTAAGATCAAAAAAATGGCTAGATGACGAAATCAATTTCAAATTTTTAATGTGGACCACCAAAATTTAACACCAACATGACAACCTTAACAGAGTATATTTTATAACAGGGAAGTAACTAATCAAAAGCAGTCAATGAAACTGTAATACAGAGGACAGCTGCCAGGAAACCGAAAATACTGAATGACTCAAGAGATCTCCAGTCCTGGTCTAACATTCATGATAGTTGGCTAATTGGATCGGTAAAATTGGCCTCAGCTGTTCAATTCTGGCCATTGTACTTTAGAGAGGATTGCTATGAAGTCCTGGAATGGGTGCAGAAGAGGTGTATGCAAATAGTACTATGAGTGAATGATTTCAGTTATGTGTCCAGACTGGAGAAGCTGTTATTGGTCCCCTTACAGTAGAACAGGCAGGAAGTGGAGATCCGATAGAGGTGTTCAAAATCATGAAGGATATGAAAGCAAATGAGAATTGGATACAAATTCAGATGGGTTGGTAACTAAATGACATAAATTCAAGGTGACTGGCAAAAGAATGAGGGGCAACAAAGGGATTTTTTTCCTGTTCTTACAAATGCATTGTTTGGAAGGGCACTGGAAGCAGATTCACTTGTAACTTTCACAAGACAAATGCATAATGCAGTCAGCAAATCAATTAATCTACCAAAGGTCTTGCACTTGAATGGCCATCTCCTATGCTGCATCTTCAGAAGTGTGTAAAAATATCTCTGAACCGGTTACTTAGAAATATCAATGATTCCATGATCAAGAAGCAATAGTAGTGCAGATCATAAAGGAAGTGAAACAGCAGCGTATATGGCTCTATGACCTTTTTAAGAAGTCTTACGTACATTGAATTTTCAGGCTGATAGCTTAGAACTTTTAAAATCAAAAGTGTCTGAAACAGTGCTTTGCACAACAGCCTAAACATTCCTGATCGAATGAGATACAGATTTACAGGTGGTATTTCTAATGGTCCATCCATATTTTAAACACTCAGAAAAGAATCTTATTCCTGTTTAACTGTTATGCAATGAACAGGAAAGTAAATGATGAACAGATGTGCTATGACATTCTATGATCTCCAGAGAGCTATTCCCATATCAGCAGCTCTACTAATCCCAGAGCAGCTGGAATCGAAAACATTTAGGAAGAAAGGCACACTGAAAGGGGTCTTGTGGCACAGTGGTGATGTTCCTACTTTTGAGCCAGGAATCCTGGGTTCAAGTCCCACCTGTTCCAGGGGTGTGCAATAAGGTCTCTCAACAGGTTGATCATTTGAAAAAAAAAAGTACACGTACAGTTTCAGTAGTGCAATGGTTACCACGTTCGCCAAGCACGCAAGAGATTCCTTGGCTCGAAATCGAGCAGCAATAGCAATGAAAAAAAACTTGGAAACTGATTCAGGTTTGACTCATGATGACAGCCACTTCAGCGCAGGGATCCTGGATTCTGCAGTTAAAAATAAATGTGCGGAGAAGCCACAAAACAAAAGGTGACTTGCAGTGTTTAACTCCTTTCGACACTACATACGTTCCCGATGTGCCGAATCGAAACAAACAAACACAAAATTGTCGATAATAATGGGGGCTCCGCTATGTTCTGATGCAATTCCCCACCTGGCCATCCACCTATCAACAAATGCCGCCCCCTCCTTCCTCTGATTGGTGTAAGTGTAACCTGGGAAACCAGAGTACCCTACCATCGGCCTGTGAGCTGTCAATCAAACCGTGATCCACCCTTCATCGATAAAACTCAAAGCCACAGTTACCTCAGGAAGTTCGACGAAAGAACGAGCACAAGACATTACTCACAGACAGTCGTCAGATGACACCCGCTCCGACACATCATTTCTGTTCGCTATCACCATCTTCATTCACAGGACACGACAAACCGTGCACATAGACAACACTACCAATCCAAAGCCCCACCTGCTACGTCACTCCCCACGTGCATCCGGCGTTGGCCGGAAGTGATGTCTCACATGAGTAATGTGTCTGCTTACCGCAAACTGAGAGAATGTTGGAAAGAGAGAGTTTTATCGTTTTTAGTCCAATGACAGAATACTGTTTCTGTTTGAGATCTCCAGCATTCGCCCTTTAGAGACTCAATCCTCATTCACAAGGCCCCTGTTTCCCCAGAGATAGAAAGAACTGCGGATGCTGGAGTCAGAGATACCACCGTGTAGAGCTGGAGGGACACAACAGGCCAGGCAACATCAGAAGAGCCGGAAAGGTGACGTTTCGGGTCGGCACCCTTCTTCAGAAAACCCTGTTTCTCCATCCCACTGTGCAGTCATCCGAGTGATACAAAAGTTAGGGCATGGCACTGGCGTGATTTCATTGAATGGCTTAACAGGCAAAAGGGGTGTATGGCCAACTTCTGTACCCATGTTCCGAATGGTGCCATGAATTCAAAATAAAATAAAAGTTAGATAATTTCAGCGGAACTGGTTACATCTACGTCCCGTTATCGTTTCTTTTTGTCTTCTACCGTTATCATCTACAATTTCAGTTGCCCCGCATTTGACTCTTGATTCAGCTCCCTCTCATTGAATCTACTTTATTTCAAAGCCGCTGACAGCTCTTCATGTTTTCGAATTCAACCAAGGTGCAGAAAATATTCACAAGGCTGTTGCCGGGGTTAGAGGGTTTGAGCGTTTGAGCGACAAGGGAAAGACTGAATAGGCCGGGGCTATTTTCTCTGGAGTATCGAAGGCTGAGGGGAGACCTTGGAGAGATTTATCATGAGGGGCATGGATAGCGTGAATAGCCAAGATCTTTTTTCCAGGGTAGAGGAGTCCAAAAATAGAGGGCATAAGTTTGAGGTGAGAGGGGAAAGATTTAAAAGGGACCTAAGGAGTAACTTTTTTGAGATGCCGGAGGAAGTGGTGGAGGCTGGAACAATTAGGTCATTTAAAAGGCACCTGGATGGGTACATGAATTGTTTAGAGGGATATGGGCCAAATGCTGGCAAATGGAACTAGTTTAATTTAGGTTATCTGGTTGGCATGGATAAGTTGGACCGAATGGCCTGTTTCCATGCTGTACAACTTTATGACTCTTTGAAAGGTTGTTAACTTGAAATGTTAATCCCATTTCTTGTACTTCCAGCATTTTTCATTTTAATTTTGCTCGGGCAATTGTCAACCAAAGAGAATTGTTAATACGGTGATATATGATGAAGATTGCGACAGATTAGGAACTTATTTAATTAAGTGAATAAGCTGTATAAAAAGTGCTGTTAAAAAAGAATATGTTAATAAAGACAGACTTGCTGGTTATCATGTGCATCCTAGAGTGTTGTAGGAAGGAGTTGGAGGTATTGTTGAGCAGCGTTGCTGTTAGTAGTTTTCTGATGTCAGCTAATCATTAGGAGTAAGATCTGTTCCAGCATTCTCAGGCTGATTTGGCCCATGGTCCAAAGATAGGGGAAGTGATTATTAAAAGGAAAATTTCATGAAAGGTATATTTCAAAAAGCTGGTCTGAATGTTGTAATCAGATATGTCTTAGTTAATATTGCAGCTCAACTCCACTTTTTTTAAAAACATCTGGTATGAGCTGCTTTGGGTTGGAATGCTTATATTTTGGTTATAACATTTTTCATTGACTGGTGTATGCATTCAGTCTTGCTGTGTATACAAGGAAATATCACATTAGTCACCTGTGTGTCATTTGCTATATCAGTCGTCATCATTTTCAAGATTGCTTGTACTACCCTTTCAAATGGATTTGTTTAAAAGTCTTCTGAACTGGTAGGATAAAAATGTTCCTTTTTCTATAGAAATTAAACTTTTAGATTGTGGCTTCAAAACTGATTGTTCCTATGGGTGCTTAAATGGCTGGTTTCCACTAGCCCACACTTGCATTTGTACAGCTTCATTGAAGACAGCCACAAGAATACTTAGTGTGGGAATGAAAATTGTTCACGAATTGATCTGGATTCTCTACTGTTTCTTATTTGGCATATTTGCTGTTGAAATTAGAAAAATGTAAATGAATGTTTTGCCTCAAGCATATCATTGCATGGCAATGTTTCCCGTAAGCAATGCAGCAACCCAAACATTCCTGCACATGTTTCTTTAATTTGTTGCGCCTGCACAGCCATGTTAACAAATTAAAAGACCCTTCAAGTTTAGAACAAATTGTCCATGTACTACATGCATTACAAAAATAATTGGAGAATGTGTTATTTTAGGTAGTTGGAAATCAGAAGTGATGCCTTAATTTGTACAAAGCAATGGTCAGATCCCTTTGAGGGTATTCGATTCATATTTGAGTACCAATCCTCAGGAATGGTATTATATTTGAAAGGGATATCGTGGACATTCATCAGAATGATGTCATTATGAAGGTTAAATTAAAAGAAAGATGTGTTTACTTTTATTCTCTTGAGTTTAGAAGGTTGATTGGCTATTAAAGTAATAAAGGAATTACAACATATAGATAATTTACTGGGGGAGTTCAGAACATAATGGCAAATCTCAAACTCACTCCTCCAAAAGACTTGCATTTTGGATCCATTACTATTTTCAAAACTGAAATTGAACAGATTTAATTGATGGGTAAAGGTATCAATGAAAATAAAACATAGGTAGGCAATTGAAGCTGTGCTACAGAACTAAAGAGTAGTTTGAATGGTAGACAGGTTTATCAGGTCCTGACCTCAAGGTCAAATTATAGAAACTCAGGACTAACAAGAGAAATAAGTCAATTTTAAAAGTTTAACTAGTAAGAATATTTAACTTGTTATGACGAAACAATCATCTTTATCTGATCAGACACAACTTTGCAAAGTTTTTGGTTTTTGCTAACATTGATACTAAGGAACACAGCACTGGTACTGAAGAAGTTATATTGAAGAATGCATCGGTGATGTTATGGAGCACAGCACTAATACTGTGCTAAGAAAAACAGCACTAATTTTGAGGAACGTAAAACTTAGCAACCATTTAACTTCTCGCAAGCTTCGTTATGTTAAATATTAAAATCAAAAACAAAAATAGTCAGCTTTTGTTATTCACCAGGTACACCTCTACTGAGGTAGGTTTCTTCTGAAAAGAATGGGAAAGTTTGGAGGGGAATAGTAGAGCAACTCTTAACCCCAGTTGATTAGGGGGCCATGCAAAATTTGCTGAAACATTTCTGCTGACTTTTATGTTCCCAGGAGTTTAAAAAAATCTATTTAATTTCTTCTGTATGACTGTTCTGAAACTGGAACTTCAAAGATTGTGTAAGTGTATGTAAAGCTACACATGTCACAAGCTTTGTATCTGGGTCATATGCTTTTCAAGAACATACATGCAGTGGAGCTTCTGAGGGTTTTAATAATACATCTGGCTTTAAACAGCAAGTGTTGGTGGAAGCCCTTTCGTACAGACACCTTTGTTAGCTTTTGTCTGTCTCTCACTTTGTGTTTGAACCTGAGTTGAGATTTCCTTAAAGGATATTATTTTTATGACCTTTTTGCAACTGTCCAGGCAGAGAATTGGATAAGGATCATTTCTGTTGTGAGGATTATGATGCATGATTGAGGTGATGTACATATTCATGTGTTGCCACAGCTTTCAGGACTATCAAGCAAATCTGGAAAACGTGGCTAGTGTAGTCAGATCTTTATTGACCAACACGGACACAGTGAGCCAAACTGTCACCTCCTGTGTTGTAAATATCAGAGTCTGTTAGAAGAGCTGTCATCATTCAACAGAGACCAGGAGACCTTCACATGATGTTGAAATGAGAGTTAATGCACACAGAGGCCTGTGCAAAGTGTCAAACCCTGTATGTTAACTATATCAATTGTTTTAATTCTATCCTGATTGAAATATTATGAGTTCCACTTGAGCATTTAAAGTGATACTTCTTTGGAGGGAGTTGTTAGGCCTGACTGTCAGCCTCACTTCTGTATTTATGTCTGTGCCTGCAAATCCTTTAAGAGGGAGCATGTAGTGTCCAGTGATGTTTGAGGCCTCCCAAACCAGTGGATACCACAGGGGATGGAGGGCATCATCTCCCACCAGAACCAAAGTTTAATTGAAACTTTAAGTTTCCTTTGCAAATTTAATTTTTTTTTGTTACAGTGACCCTTTCAGTGGCTGTTACTTGTAAGTAAATGTCTGAGTAAAGATTAGCTCAATTTCTATCCTTTGCAAACTAACTTTCTAGAGTATTTCTCAGAGTACCAAGCTGCTGAAAAGTGTTAAATGTGTGGACTTGTTGGGCCGAAGGGCCTGTTTCCACACTGTAGGGATTCTATGATTCTATAATCTCACACAAATGAAGCTCAGTGAGTTCACATGTCATATCCTGTTCAATCAATCTATCCACCTTATTGCTCAACCATTCGCAATCTCTCGCAATCACAACACGTGCTCAACCCTCTACACCTACCTCAACTACAAATCTCATATAGAATAGATCATAGAATCTCTTACAGTATGGAAACAAGCCGTTCAGCCCATCAAGTCCAAAGATGTGCCATTTAGGTGGATTGGCCATGCTAAATTGCCCATTGTATCTAGGTGGACTAACAATGGGAAATGCAGGATTACAGGGATAGGGTAAGGGAACGTGTCTGCGTGGGATGCTGTTCAGAAGGTTGATTTGGACTCATGAAATCACAGTATAGAAGCTGGCCATTTGGCCCATCAAGTCCACACCAACCCTGCGAAGGGCATCAAGCACCCCCACATTATTCACCCCAACACTACATCTCCCATAGCTAATCTACCTACCCTGCATTTCCCTTGACACGATGGGCAATTTAGTACTGCCAGTCCATCCAATCTGCACATCTTTGGACTGTGGGAGGAAAACCATACAGACATGGGGAGAACACGCAAACTCAACATAGACAGTCGCTCGAGGCTGGAATTGAACCAGGTCCCTAGTGCTGTGAGGTAGCAATGCTAACCACTGAGCCACTGTGCTGCCCCTAACATCTTGCACCTTCCAGATACTTCCTGCTTGCAGTAGCAACTGGCCCATAATAGGAAGGAGCGGGTACCAGTCAGAAGGAAACTGGTACAGCTTATTTCTAGAGCTCCCTGGACGTATCCTGTTCTGAATTGTTGATATAGCAGCCACTGGAGTCATTGGTAACTAGGATTCCTAAATACCATTTAGGATTACAGCATATTCCTGCCTTATGCCCCTCAATTTCTACTTCACTTACATCTTGCAATGAAGCTGCTGGTGGTAAAAATGCACCTCTTGCTTTTCCTCAAAACTTTCCTTCTGTATTTATGTTTTCAGATACTCAAGAAATTCTGCCTAGGCATAGCGCAGCCTGACAATGACGAGTTAAATAAAGCCAGATGTCTGGTATAGAAGCATAGTCACTTGATCAGATGCTCACAGCTACCACCACTAGCACTCCTCATACTTTAGAGGGTACTATACAGTCAGGACGGACACATGTTGGTCATGAGACTGCTCAGTAAGGCCAGAGGGAAATGCAAGCATATGTGTTATGATCACAGACTAGCTCTGCTGCAGAAGTCTCAGATGATGACTTTCATGGGGCAGTATACAGGAAAAGCCTGATGAGCAAGTCATGCTTGTATGTCAAAAGATTTGCCAAAAAAACTGGAAAAAATGGAGGACCTCCAACATTAACTTGGTGCAGGGCTTCATGCAGATATGAAGCTCATTTTTCCTAATGTGTATACAATGGTTAACTCCATGACAGCATTTCATACTCTGTCATAATGCAGCATCTGGTGGACAATATCTCAACTTTCAGCGCAGCACAAGCAGAAGCCATCTAATATCACAATGCTGCACTGGAAGTTCAGACTGAGCTCATGAGATTTATGCTTGCAAGCAGAAGTTGGTGCCTTGCAGTTGCAGACTTTTGCTGTAATAGCTGCATATACCTGTGCTGATTAGGACTTGCAGGCTTTCACAGTGGTGCAGTAATTTGAGATGCAGCAAATTACTAGCTATGCTGAGGAGTTGCCTCAACTAAGTGACAGTTATTCCTTGGCTCCAGCCATAGCCAATGCCCCTGTTGTTGCCTCATTCAGCCAGCCAGCCTAGACTACTTCCTTTCATGCACAAGGATGTATATTTCAGTTTTATACGTACCATTGAAAGTGTTGGATAAATTTGGCTTGGCATTTCTTTTAGTCCCTACTTCTTTTTCAGTGATCATTTGTAAAAGACGGATTGAAAGATGGGGAATTGAGGAGCAAAAATGATGTGAGGATACTTTCAGGGGAACTGGAGTCTCATAGTCACTCACTGATAGCCTCTCAACAGCAATGATGCCCAGGATTCTACCTCACTGCTCCTCACCTTCCTTGTCGAGAAGTCTATGCTGAAAGCCTGGTGACATGAGCTGTTCGTTCACGTTACCTGGATTGTGTAGGACGTTTTAGCTCACACAGTCCCGAGAATGTTTGGGGACACACTGGCAAGCAACTGAAGGGTTACTCCTCGCAGTCCAGAATCATTATTTGAAAACATTTGCTTTTGTTTGCTTCGTAATATTCCTGATCATAATGTAGTTCATTTTCTATCAGCAAACATGTGGTCAGGTGATGGAGGAGGGTCTGAGCCAGGGGCACAGAGGCTTGTCACCAGTCACCTTCTAGTTCATCAATTTGAAGGGGCAAGAATGGCTGACTTGTGCAGGATAAAAGCATCATGGCTGCAGCCATGGTGGCGGGCATTCACCAATGTGCATGGTTATATACTGACTGTTTGTTAAGTGGATGGACTCCTTTGTGGTTCTCGTACATCTCCATGTTGCAATCAGACACTCACAGAGCCACAACTGTTTAATCAGTGGTTTTCCTGCACCATTGGGAAGCGTACAACCTTGGCAAAGCAATGTACTCACTCTTGACTCTCTCTGTGCACAATCTCTCCCTTTTGTACTGCAGAGTGACTGCTAGAACCATTTCCTTCTGACTCTAACAACCTGTGAAAGCTTACCAATAAATTAATGCAGTCTACTTCCGCTGAAAAGGAAGTTGTGGTAAAGTTTTACAATATTATTTGGGAACTTGGATTCTAAATTGTGGTAAATATGTTTTTTTGTTTTAGTTCTGTGAAGTTGACTTTTTTTTAGTTAAAGGTTAGCCATTTTCAACTGAGAGTTCAAAAGAGCGTTTCCAACAAATCATGTGACTTCAGCTAAATGACCAGATAAGTTATCCAGTGAGATAATAGCTGAAATGTTCACTAAGTTGAGTGTTTAATAACCTTCAGAAAGAGCAGTCAGAGGACTGAAGAGAGCATGTTCAGTTCAGAAGAAAAGATTCATATCAGCAGAAGTGCAATTTTAGTTTTGGCAGTCTCCAGGCCATTAGAGTTGAAAAGAAGACTTAAACTGTTTGAATAGTCCTAGCGGCCAGGATGGAAAAGCCCCGAACTGCTTCAGTGAGGAAAGATTATTAAGTTAATCAGTCTGTGTGTCTTTGGGAGAGATTCACATCTGGTGAAAGTGCTGAAAGTCAATGAAAGGAAATGCTGAGACTGACCTGGTTAGTTGAGTAAGAAGTTTTAAAGTGAAGAAAGGAGTGATACTACACTGGTGTTGAGTGGTGGTGAAGAATGTTGCTGGGAAAAAAATTTAAATATTTCTTTTTACTGTTTATGATAACACTTTTCAAAAATGTCTATACATTTGTTTTAATTCTATTGTCTAATAAACTTGTATTCATTTTTCAATGTACATGCACAGCCTCACATGAATATTTTCACATACTAACCACCACCATAACCAAATTGCAAAAGTAAGCTAACAGTCTATCAGGTTTATCTAGGTTTCATTCTGGAAGTATTTCCTTCCCCTAGGATCATAACAAAGTCATTTCCAGAAAGCATTCGAAAAGGCGCTGCACAAAAGGCTGCTACTTGAGATAAAGGTGCACGGTGTTAAGGGTAATGTATTAACATGGACAGAAGATTGGTTAACTAACAGAAAGCAAAGAGTGGGGATAAATGGGTGTTTTTTCTGGTTGGTGATCAGTGGCTGGTGGTGTGCCTTAGGGATCAGTGTTGGGACTGCAATTGTTTAGAATTTACACATGATTTGGAGTTGAGGGCCAAGTATAGTGTTGTTAAAGTTTTGGACGACACTAAGATGAGTGGTAGAACAAAATGTGCAAGAGGACACAAAGTCTGTAGAGGGATATAGGTAGGTTAAGTGAGTGGACAAAGATCTGGCAGATGAAGTGCAATGTTAGTAAATGTGAGGCAATTAAGGAATATTGTCCTTTATTGCTAGAGGGATGGAGTTTAAAAATAGGGAGGTTATGGTGTAGCTGTATAGGGTGCTGGTGAGGTTATGCCTGGAGTACTGTGTACTGTTTTTGTTTTCTTACTTGAGAAGTGAAGTACTGGCACTGGAGGAGGTGCAAAGGAGGTTCACTAGGTTGACTCTGGAGTTGGGAGGGTTGGCTTATGAGGAGAGATTGAGTCGACTGGGACTATACTGTTTGGAATTTAGAAGAATGATGAGGGGATCTAACAGAAGCATATAAATTTGTGAAGGGAATAGATAAGGTAGAAGTAGGGAGATTGTTTCCACTGGTGGATAAAACTAGAATTAGGGGCATAGTGTCAAAAAAAGGGGGAGCAGAGTTTGGACTGAGTTGAGGGGGAACATCTTCACCCATAGGATTGTGAATCTGTGGAATTATCTCCCAGTAAGGCTGTTGAGGCCACCTCATTGAATGTTTATAAGGCAGGCATAGATTAAGAGTAAAAGAATTAAAAGTTTGATGAGCGGGTGGGTAAGTAGAGCTGAGTCCACTAAAAGATCAGCCATGATCTTATTGAATAGTGGAGCAGGCTATTTAGGCCAGATGGTCTACTCCTGCTCCTATTTCTTATGTTCTTATCTTCTTGTATGTTCTTAAAACCCCTCACCTGAAAATCCCATGATGATGTAAAAGGTTTATATTAATATATATAATATATTATATATAAATATAATATATAATATAATATAATTATAATAATATATTAATAAAAGGTTTGAAGTGCGAAAATCTATACAACTACCCTGGTGAGAAGATAACACACACAAGCTCGTAGCCTGAGGAAAAAGTAGTAAAAATCTGTTGTGTTGCCTTAAATGTACTTTGGCCAAGTAACAATGAAATTCAAAAAAAAATTGCTATTCACAGTTTGACCAACTGTTGTCTGCAGCAAGCTGTTGGTGCTGGGGTGTCTACCTGGAGTAGTTTTAACCAAAATCACTATTCTGGAGACAATGATGTAGACTTTGATTTTCAATTTATACACTTTAATGGGAAGGACTTCAGAGAAGTAGAGGACAAATACTGTTGCTTCAGGCAAATTATCTCTGCATTCAAAACCAATGGCTTTAATACCCACAACCTGTGTCATGCGACCTCACTTTGAAAGTGTTGGTGTCTCACTGACTCCAGTTGAGCGGCTTGTATTTTTTGCAAAGAAAAAGTTTTTCCTGCTGCAGCCAGTCTGTTCTGTTTTGCAAAGCGTTCTTTCTAAAACCAAGCTAGAAATATATGTCCAGTCAATGATATTTTAAGTTAACACCTCAAATAACACATAATATCTTACAAAATTAAAAATGAAAAGTCTGGAAATACTGAAACAAGTTAACGGGTGAGACTTTTGGCCCCACTGGGGCTGAGAACAAAAGCAGACAGGTTCTCAACTTAGACTCACCAGCTGCCATACTGGTTCCCCAGTTTCATCTTGTCTCTGGATCAGGCAACAGCAAGGTTCCCACCCACATGTGACAGTAGCTATTGAGGCCAACTAAATAAGGCCAACAGGGCTTTTCCAGTTGTCTGACTCCATGAAACTTAGGATGAGTCATCTCCTTTCAAACAGCAACTGGAATTCTGGGGAAAGGATTTATTTACTGATATCAAATCCTAGTGAATTTATTGAACCTACCATCCATCATTATCCATGAGATGCAATTGAGAATCATAGTCCAAAAAAGGAGGGAAAATCATCTCTTGTTTCTTGCAGATTTTCGTAGAATCAATTGTAAGATAACATTGGCGGTGATATTTGCACAACTCTTATGAATGAGATTGATGAACAAAAATGTGACATGGATCACAACAACAATCTGTATTTAAGGTATGGGGGGGCCTGATTTATGAACATCTGACTTGTGAATGCTTGTACTTACCAATGTGATCTGCCATAGGGATATAAATGTAAAGATCCAACATACGACCATCTTCTGTACTTGAGAAAGGCTGCTTTATATTGTCCCGCATTGTTGTTCCAATTTATATACATAGAACAGGACAGCACAGTGCAGGCCCTCCGGCCCACAATGTTGTGCCGAACTTTTACCTGAAACATAAGGTCTATGTAACCTCCACCGCTACCTTATACTATCATCCATATGCCTATCTAGTAGCCGCTTAAATGCCCCTAATGAGGCCGACTCCACTACCCTCTCCGGCAATGCATTCCACGCCCCTACCACTCTCTGAATAAAGAACCTACCTCTGACGTCTCCCCGATATCTACCTCCTTTCACTTTAAAACTATGTCCCCTCGTAAAAGCTACCTCCACCCTAGGAAAAAGTCTCTGGCTGTCTACTCTATCTATACCTCTGATCATTTTGTACACTTCCATCAAGTCACCTCTCATCCTTCGTCGTTCTAAAGAGAAAAGCCCTAGCTCTCTCAACCTTTCCTCGTAAGGCCTTCCCTCCATTCCAGGCCACATCCTTGTAAATCTCCTCTGCACCTTTTCCAATGCTTCCACATCTTTCCTGTCATGAGGTGACCAAAACTGGACACAATACTCCAAATGTGGCCAAACCAGGCTTTTGTTTGGCTGGAGCATAATTTCGCAGCTCTTGAACTCAATCCCTCTATTAATGAAAGCCAACACACCATACGCCTTCTTAACAACACAATCCACCTGGGTGGCAGCTTTCAGGGAACTGTGAACATGAACCCCAAGATCCCTCTGCTGCACCACACTGCCAAGAATCTTTCCGTTAATGCTGTATTCTGCTTTCAAGTTTGTCCTTCCAAAACGAATCATCTCACACTTTTCAGGGTTAAACTCCATCTGCCACTTCTCAGCCCAGCTCTGCATCCTATCAATGTCCCTTTGTAACCTAGAACAGCCCTCCACAATGTCCACAACGTGACCCACCTTAGTACCGTCCGCGAACTTGATAATCCACCCTTCCACTCCTTCGTCCAAACCATTTACAAAAATCACAAACAGAAGAGGACCCAGAACAGATCTAAGGTCTGTTCAAAACAACTCGTGAGCGGATTCCAGAACAAAACCTGTTCACAACCCAAGGACTGCATGTAATCAGATATCCTAAGATGCTTCACAAGATTATGATTAGACAACAAGCCATATAAGGTGATATTAGAGCAGATGGCCAGAAGCTTGATAGAAGATTTTCAGGATCGCCTTTAAGGGAAAAAAGATGGCCAAACAATAGAAGGAGTAATTAGAAGCAGAGATGACAAAAGGACAGAATTAGACTAATGTACTTAGCTGCAGTCAGGGAGGGGAATAGTTGAGCAGAATGAGATCTACTCAGGAGCTGGGTTGAGTTTGAAAAAAGAATCTAAGAATGAATATCACAGGAAAGTCATGAATTGATTGGTTGTTGGACTGCTTTTATTTATCTTCAGTTTAGATTAAGTAGTGTTTAAAGTATGAGAAATAAGGTATTACCCTGGTGTATACAGTATTTAATATTCTTTAATCTAGAGGAAGTAAATGTATAGAAAGTAATTCAAAGGTAAGTCATGGCAGGGCAACTCAACCTAACTGAATGGTTCCTCCGTGTGACATAGGAAGTCAGGGAAGTATCACAGCTTCAGCTACTCTAAATCTGCACTTTGGATCTGGACTAGTAGCTAGAGTCACTATGGAGCATCTGCAAGCCTGCAATCTTAATGGATACCATGTACAATGAAGCGATCACCAGACACAAGAAAGAGAAATAAAGGGAGAACTGAAAGATGGAAAATAAGAAAGAAGAAGTCGGAGTAAGGGAAAACCAGGGCTAACAGAAAGCAGGGTCATAGTACAAAAATAATGCAAAAATGTTAAAAATAATTAAAGATACTATGTTTCATTGCATTGAGTGTTAACAATAAGGTAGGCTAATTAACAGTGCAAATTGTTGTAACTAGGTAAATGTGACTATGATGGATAAATGTCTGAAGGGTGACTAAGGCTGGGAAAGGAACATCCCAAGGGTATTCAATAGAATTGTAGAATGCCCACAGTGTGGAAGGAGGCCATTCAGCCCATCAAGTCCACACCAAACCTCCAAAGAGCATCCAGACAGACCCAGCCCCTTCTGTATTCTATCACTCCACATTTACCATGGCTAATCCACTTGATCTACACCTCCCTGAACACTATGGACGATTTCAGAATGGCCAATACACCTAACCTGCACATCTTTGGACTGTGGGAGGAAACCAGAGCACCCGGAGGAAACGCACACAGACACGGGCTGAACATGCGAACTCCACACAGACAATTGCCCCAGGGTGGAATTGAGCCTGGGGCCCAGGTGGTATGAGGCAGTAGTGCTAACAACTGAGCCACTGAGTATTTAGGAAGGCTGGGGAAAAAAGGAAGGAGGAGTCAATGTCCAGATTGGAAAATGTTGAAGTGCAAAGGGACCTGAGTGACTTTGCACCCGAGTCACTGAAAGTAAACATGCAGGTGCAGCAAGCAGTTAATACATGGTATTGGTGGCCTTATTACAAGAGGATTTGAATGTAGGATCAAGAATGTCCGCTGTAGTTGTATCCGTCCTTGGTGAGACAGCAACTGGAGCATTGTGCACAGATGTGCACTCCTTACCTAAGAAAGGGCACAGACCGAGTGCAAGAAAAGGTCACCAAACTGATCAAACTGATTACTGTGGTGGCAGTGTTCCTGTATGAGGACAGATTGGGTCGTCTGGGCCCAACTTCACCAGAGTTTATGAATTGAATCGAATTAGCTTTCTTGTCACATGTACTCAAATGAGTACATTAAGAGTTTGTAAGTCAACACTTACAGTACCATCTTAGGTACAAAGGTGCCGAGGTACAATCCTTAGTTATAGAACAGAGAAATGAAGAGAAAGAAAAGTTACGTTACAGCTATATACAGTATGACCATAGGTCAGAAAAAACACAAAGCAAATTCTAAAAGAAACTTCACAGTCTTTCTCCAAAGGCTGTCTGCAGCAGACCAACGCAGGGGCCTCCATGTGGTCTGACTGCTGGATGCCACCATGCTCCCGCACCAGGCTGCTATTCCACGCTCCACATTGGGCTGCTGGTCACTGGCATCCTGTTCTGGCATCCCTTCTCCAGTCACTGGGGTTCCTGCTGTGGCTGCTGGTCACCTGTATCCCCGCTCCGGGCTGTTGGTCGCTGGTGTCTCTGCTCCAGGCCACTGGTCGCCAGTGCCCGTGTTCCGGGCCACTGGCATCTCTGCTGACCCCACTTTAGGGGTCAAGAGTCAGAGGCCAAGGAGAGAGGGAGGGAAAATAAAAAAAAAATGAAGATAAAGAACAGGCGGAGCAGAGGAGCTGTAACTGGAGCATCCTACTCTGCTGCCATCATGCCAAAAAATGAAAAGGGACCTCATTGAAAGAAATAAAATTTTTAAAGGGCTGGACAGACTGATGAGAAGATGTTGTTTCCCATGTCTGTGGCATCTAGGGCAAGGCATATATTTCTAAACATTAAAGACATTAAGGGGCAGTGAGAGAGAACAGGAATACAGTGTCGAGATAATGGATCAGCCAAGATCATATTGAATGGCCTACACTTGTTCCTATTTCCTGTGGTTCTCTCTTTATATCTCCAGATATCTCAACAGTTTGTGGGGTTGGATAAGATTACAGAGATAGCAGAGGTGAGGTCTTGGAGAGAATTGAAAGTAAGGCTAAGAGTTCTAAAACCAAGGCATTGCTGAGCTGAGAATAGGTGAGGGAACATAGCAATGATAGGTGAATATAACTTTGTGAGAGTAAAGGCATGCATGTTTCTGAATTTACGGAGGTTAAAATGTGGAAAACTAGCATGGAGTTTTTGTTTATTCATAGGATGATGGCATCACTGGCTAGGCCAGCATTTATTGCCCATTACTAATTGCCCAGAAGGGAGTTAAGAATCAACCACATTGTGGGTCTGGAGTCACAAGTAGGGCAGACCACGTAAGGATGGCAGTTTCCTTCCCTGAAAGACATTAATGAACCAGATGGGTTTTTCCTGTCAATCAACAATGGTTTCATTGTCATCATTAAACTCTGAATTCCAGATTTTTTAGAATTGAATTCAGAGTCCATCATGTGCCGTGGTGGGATTCGAACCCAGTCCCCAGAACATTACCCAGGTCTCTAGATTAACAGTCCAGTGATAATTCACTTCCCCCTACAGAGTGAATTGTGATAGTCAATAGATGCAACATAGACATAGATAAGGGTTTCAGCAGCAAATGAATTGTTGCTGGGCACTGTGCAGAATTGAAAATAGATAGTCTTAATGGCAGAGATATTTGATTTGGAGTTCACATGGAGACATGGAGTCATAAATAAATCTAGCCTAGACACAGAAAGTTGCAGGCGGAGGAATGGAGTGTCATCAAAAAATGGATTTAGGAACAGGGAATGAAGACAATGGCTTCAATCTTCACCATGTCAATCAGAAGAAATTTCTGCTTGATGTTATCAGTGTACATGTGAAAACTAATAATAATATTATTACTGACGGGCAGTATTTTAATGGGAAACAGAATGACCCAAGGCTAGAACCTGATGGAATGCCAGACGTTGTGGTGCAGGACCAGAACCAGAAGAAAAGACCATTGCAAGTGATTATCTGGCTGCAACCAGACAGTCCCATCCAGCAGGACAACAGTGGAAAGATATTGGTGAAGGATGATGTCGTCAACCACAGATAAGTAGAGAACAATGAAGAAGCATCGTTTCCAATTTGGTTACAGTTGAACCTTGTTTATTTCTAGAATCACATAATCCCTATAGTGTGGAAACAGGCCTTTTGCCCATTGAGTCCACGCCAACCCTCCAAAGAGCATCCTACCCAGTCCTTGTAACCTTTGCATTTCCCATGCTAATCCACCTAGCCCTGCACATCCCTGGACACTGGTCAATTTAGCATGGCCAATCCACCTAACCTGCACATCTTTGGACTGTGGGAGGAAACCAGAGCACCTACAGGAAACCCACACAGACATGGGGAGAATGTGCAAACTCCACATGGATAGTTGCCAAAGGCTGCAATTGAGCCTGGGTCCCCGGTGCTGTGAGGCAGTGGTGCACACCATTGAACCACTGTGCTGCCCTCAATTTTCCAGATTCAATCCAACAAATTAGGTCCTGTCTTTAAAACATAAGTGCTGAGGCAGCTTTCTGTGCCCCAAGATCCTGAGCTCATTTCAGATGCTGGTGTCAATCTTCTTCCAATCTGAATCATATTTCGTTATCAGAACTCTCTGTTCCTTTAACTCAGCATTATAACTCAATTCTTATTCCATTTGTTCCATTATTGGAAGTTAGGTTTTCAGCCACTGCTTTGGGAGTTCCCTTCTAAAATATCCTTGCCCGACTGTTGCTCTTTCTGCCTTCAAAAGTCACCTCCAAAAATTAATCTCTTTAATCAGGCATTTGGTCTTTCTCAAGTTCATGTCAGCTAGCAGCAGTGATAAAATTGTAAGTTCTCCACCAAAAATCTCACTGTATTTGCCTCAGAGATAGTAGGAACTGCAGATACTGGAGAATCTGAGATAACAAGGTATAGAGCTGGATGAACACAGCAGGCCAAGCAGCATCATAGGAGCAGGA
>JAHRHZ010000043.1:26683506-26736828 GCA_024137785.1 Ginglymostoma cirratum
CTGCGCCTCTGATGCTGCTTGGCCTGCTGTGTTCATCCAGCTCTACACCTTGTTATCTCACTGTATCTGCCTCCCACTCTTCATTTCAGTGCATTTCAGTTTCACTCTGAAATGTAATTTGACAGTGATTCTATTTTTTAAAGGGGTTCCGTGCATAAGGTATTTTTCAGATGAGTCATAAAGAAGCAGCAACAAAGTTTGAAGAGATCAAAATTGTTCAAACACATTGACTCTAAAGGTCAGCTTTGCAGGTTTAATTAAGATTGAGTACATTGGAGCTGTGTGGCTCTACAGACCTCGGATTCTTTGAACAGTGGATTGCTGTGACCCTCAGTATTGTATGATTCCCTATAGTTTAGCATGCTTCAATTACAAATACTTGTAAAATATACTGTTAAGTTCAGGGAGAAAAAGAATAGGGCCTTAAGAGCTCGGGCTGGTAATCAAAGATACAGCTAGAATCATAAAAAGATGAGGTGAATCAATAAATAGTGTCTGGTGGCACCTATCTCAGATTTGTAAAGTCCGTAGATTGCATGTCAAAAGAAATGCCAGATGGTGAAGTGATTCCCAGTTTTGCAATCTAGAGTAGAATGAGTTGCAGTGGGTGATGATAGAATGAGTCTTGATTTTAAAATAGTGCGGATGCAGTGAGGACAAATTACCTGGAGTCTAAGGGAAATAAGAGAGACAGTTACAGAGGAGTATTTACCATTGTGGTTTTAATGGGGAGAAGGCAGGAGAATGAGGTTGAGAAACCTATCTGCCATGATCAAATGGCTGAGGAGACCTGATGGGCCAAATGACCTAATTCTACGCCTACATCTAAGGAGTTAGCACGGGCATTACAAGCATGTTGGAAAAATGCAGAATATTCTGGCTGTGACATCTGTCACATCCAATGCTAATTTGACACCTCACCTGCCATTTTAGATTTAGATTTAGATTTAGATTTTATTGTCAAGTGTACCCAAGTGCAGAAATACAGGAGTACAGTGAAAAGTGTATAATGTCACCACACAAGGTGCCATCTGGCAAAAAACTTAGGTATAAAGTATTAAGAGAAACAGAGTTAAGAAGTTAAGCATTACTTCATAGAATAAGTAGAAAAATAAAGAAATAAGGTAATAGTTAATATTAAAGCCCTCTTAATTTAAAATAGAATACTGAAGGAATATGTTAAAAGTTCAAAAGTCTTTGATAGCTTATCTCGCTCTCCGGGAGACCTCAGCTGCCTGGTTCTTGACAACGCTGCAGCAACAGCACATACAGTCACTGCTGCTGAAGCTGCCCCCCCCCACCTTCCAATCTCCCACAGTGCTTTGGGAACATCCCATTTGCACACCAAGCTGAGACATCGCCACATGCCATTGAGAATCCGGGCCAACATACCACCTAGAGACCAGGCTGAAACCCACCACAAGCTGCCGAGAGACCAGGCTGAGACCTGCCATTGGAGAGATGAAGAGACACCAAGGGATAAAAAGCAAAAAAAGGGCAAAAAGAGAAAGAAACGAGAAATTAACAGATGGAGTGGAGGAGCTCCGCTGAAGCGTCCTATTCCGCTGTTATCTTTCACCTCATCAGTCTAGTTACTGCACTCTTAAATACACTCAGCAGTGCTACCCCAGTGCTAAACTGTGGTGTGAGCAGGCTGTTGAGTTTCACTATGAGACACTGTAAATATTTGCTCCATTTGCCATGGAGATCCCAGACCTGTCTAGGCCTGTCCTGCATGGCGCTGGAGATCAGGAACTCTCGGAGAACAGTGCCACTCCACAGGGCCCAGTTCCAGCAGGACTCTCAAACCTTGCACCATGTCCTGGACCTCACATGCAATGTTGGCATTCCTTTGTTTTTAGACTTAGATCTATGCTTTTTTGGTCCTATCTATGCTTCTAGGTTTTACCATTCAAAATTTAGGTTGTTTTCACAAGACCCTGTTACATATATGTTTATTTGTTTAATTTGCAGCATATCTCTGCATTTAAATGTTAGATTTTGTAATCTTTCTGCATTGTCACCGTTGACTAAATTTGTTCCTGTCTCATGGTGATCATGCCAAAGCTGCGTTGAATGATTTTGTCATTGGATTCAGTGCTCAGGCCCTGTTCATGCACATGCCTGGAGACCATTGTCATTTTGGTTCGCAAATTGTTCAGTTAACTCATTTTGTCATCATCATGTTACATTCATGTAGACTTTTTTAACGAGATAAAAGTGTAAAAGTATAGACGTAAAAGCATGGTAGTCTATTACAATTGTTCACATGACATTGTTCTGAAAAACAATTTGGATTACTTTGTAATATTATGGAAGTGTCATGTAACCATGTAAATATGTTGTTCTAGGTTTCCTTGAAGGCACTATTTAGGTTTTTCCCCAAAACATATGATAGCAAGACTATGTTATCAGGTATCTTGCCCTGCAAGAGAGAGGGAGCTGGGTCAGTGTGTCTGCAATATTGTTTGGATGATTATCCTAGCACAGTTGAATAGCCAACGAGTTGTGCAAGCTGTGAGATGTGTGTGCACCTACCACCAATACCAAGTGTGAGGGTGTGGTGTAGTATATGAATGTGAGGAATGAGTCATTATTGAATGGAAAGGATTTGGTGAAGGAAGCAGTGTGGTGCAGTCAGTAGGCCACAACATGTGAGGTTGCCTGACTGACCGTGACCATTTGAGGCTGTCAAACCTCTTTTGACACTGCATCTTGATCATCAAGGCTAGACTGTTGGCACTGTTTGCTACAGCTGCCTGCTCCCACTTCCTTCTCAGCTCTTGAGCAGGGCGATTCTTGATTCCTGAGGCAAGAGAACCTCTTTTCTCCTTACTATCTCATAAAATCATAGAATCCCTACAGCGTGGAAGCAGGCCATTCGGTCCATCAAGTCCACACCGACCCTCTGAAGAGCATCCACCCAGACCCACCCCTTATCCTATATTTCCCACCATAGACACTATGGGCAATTTAGCACAGCCAATCCAACTTACCTACACATCTGTGGACTGTGGGTGGAAAGCAGAGGAAACCCTCGCAGGTATGGGTAGAACACGCAAATTCCACACAGACAGTCACCTGAGGCTGGAATTGAACGTGGGTCCCTGTCGCTGTGAGGCAGCAGTGCTAACCACTGAGCCACTGTGCCTTATCACCTCGTGTACTAAGGTCTTCAATGCATCACCTGAGAAACTTGGGACAAATTCTCTGATCTGTTGCTTGATACCTGCACCCGTCTCTCAGATTTACTGATGGGAAGGCCACTAATAAACCAAAGCCAAATCTTATATCACAGTAATTTGTTGTATATGAATCATATTTTGAAGTGTCAGATAAAACACCATTTTTTCATTTAAAATGTATTCCACTAATCTTGACACACTTGTTTAGAACTTTAACAGCATGTGGTACTGAGCCTGCTGAGCATGTACAGTACTTCAAAATAGAACCACCTTTGATGTCACTTTACTGATGGAGGCACATCAGAAGATAATATTCTTTTATATATACCAAAGGGACAATCTGAATATAAACAAGCCTCACAGAATATTATAACCTGAAGACAACTCCATCTGTATTGTTGCTAAATTCTAATGTTTAAAAAATGGGGTAGATGCATTTTTTGGGAGGTGGACTCTAACGTTGAACTAACTACATTTCCAACTTCACGTCACCGACTTACTTTCACAGCTTGCTTAGTTGGCATCCACATGATGTGTGACAGCTCTTCGTTTACAGCCTCATTGAAGTCAAGATGCCCTGCATTTATTGATTTTAATATTTTCTCTTGACGCTCTTGAAGGCAATGACTTTTGCTGTTAAGCAGGTTCAATCTTATTACCCAGCAATTCAATGACTCTCCTGTTGGCACAGTGGTTAGCACTGCTGCCTCACAGCACCAGGGACCCAGGTTCAATTTCAGCCTTGGGTGACTGTCTGTGTGGAGTTTGCACATTCTCCACGTGTCTGCGTGGGCTTCTTCTGGGTGCTCCGGTTTCCCCCCACAGTCCAAAGATGTGCAGGCTAGATGTGGATTGGCCATGCTAAATTGCCTGTAGCGTTCAGGGATGTGTAGATTAGGTGGGTTATAGGTGAATGGGTTTGGGTAGGTGCTTTGAGGGTTGGTGTGGACTTATTGGGCCGAAGGGCCTGTTTCCACACTGTAGGGATTCTATGATTCTATAATAACTACTTAGCTTAGATCTTCCATTGGAAAGATATCACAAAAGTTGACGTAGGTGCAGCAAGCAGTTAAAAAGCCAAAACGGGATGTTGGTCTTAATTGCAAAGAAGATTTGAATACAAGGTGAAAGATCTTGCTGCAATTTGAGTTGAATTGAATTGAATTAATTTAATTAGCTATATTGTCACATGTACTCAAATGAATACAGTGAAAAGTTTATGCAGCCTTAGTGAGACTGCATGTGGATTATTGTGTACTGTTTTGGGCTCCTTCCCTATTAAAGATATCAAAGCAAAAAGGAATATTATGCATTGACATATGACATTGAGGTAAAAGATCAACCATGATCGAGTTGAATGGTACAGCAGGCTTGAATGGCTGAATGGCTGATTCCTGCTCCTATTTCCTGTGTTCCAATGTTTCCAGATGCTGTATCTTGTAAACTGTTATCAAGGGAAAAGAAGCACTGGGGCAAAACACATGAGGCACATACTGAATATGTACGGTATAACTAATTCTTCCTAATTTTATTACTACTTTATTAGAGAGTTTATTTTTGAAAGTATAGAATGTTGTTCATGTCAATGTAATGGTAATGCTGTGCATTTGGGAAATTGCATTATGAACACGGAGATAGAACTGTTGATTCTGTGGGTGGCTCAAGTAAATAGGTGAAGATGTCTTCTGAGCATCTTTGGCTTTACATGCTGAAAAACATGTTTCCATGGTAACACTTCTGGGTCTTTACCAGTAACATGATATAACCTCAGTTAAGAGCTATGTGGTCTCAGTTCTTCTCCTGCATCTGATACTTAATAGATTATTTTGGATGGAAATGGTGTGGAACACGCAGCAGTACTGTAATATAGCAGTTCATGATTTGTCTGGGTAATGCCCTATAATGACCTCCTCTGGAGATTGAGAGGGCATTTAATTATGCAGGACAGTGGCAAGTGGAGACTCCACCACCTTCCCACCTCTTCACCAATTAATTCTCGGAAAGGAAGATTTGTGGACGGACTCCCTGAAACCAACACACATATAAGGACCTTGTTACGCTTGCAGGTTCCAGGGATCTGTTGTTCAAAGGCACATGGTATCGAATCAAAAGCATAGGGATGATGGGGACCATCAGCCACCCCTGATGATAACAGCCACCCCTCTGTCTTTGTTGCTGACATCCCTCCTGCTCTGCAACCAGTCAGTGACCCTTCATTGCACCTTTACTCACCTGTGGCCCAGGCTCCTGGATGATCCTAAGCTTCTTTCTGGGTACCTTTCCAGCAGCTATGACTTCTCACCTGATGACAGTACCAGAAATGGACAGCTTCTGGCCAACTCTTTAAAGGGAGGGATTTCCACTTCTGGAGTCCTTAATCTTGGAGAAGACCTTTGACTAGCCCTCCAATCCCTGCGAGCCATTTAATACTGGTGGCCATCCTGAAAGGAGGTGACATGGGACTCTTGTCAGCTCTTCAATCAGTGGGTGAGAAGCCCATTGCCTGCAATAAATATTGCCTCCTAGATCTGAATCAGAGCTTTTAAAAAGTTTGTTCTGTTATCACCCTGATGGATGTATATATTTTTAATTCGATTCTAGAAAAGCTGACGCGAAAATCCTAGAATTCCTTTTTTCAAAACATTTAGCTACTACAATGAATGGCATGTAGTGCCTTTCTAATGTTGGACAGTTGCAGAACTTGGTATTCTAAAATTTTTTTAAAAAAAGGTTCACAACATAAATAGAACTTTGATAAAGACAAAAGTTGAACAATGTGTTTCCAAACTTTAGATTGTTTGCCATATTTTTGGTGCTTGATTCCATCTTCCTGAACTGCTATTTCAAATTGAAGAATATGAATTACCTTCCACCGTCACAACTGCAATGGTTTTTGAAAATAGCTGATTGGATGCAGCAAAGTTTCAAATCATTGAAGGAATAGGGGATGTTACAGGAAAATGTGTTGAACTTATCTCACCCATTGTGATGCAATGACGTAGATGATCATGGCCCTGCTGATTCATTGAAAGCCACTTGTCAAATTACTGGTTATGAAAGTATAAAATAATGAAAACAAATGCAGCAACTGTTTTGACACAGCAGTGCATAATAAATAAGAATATTTTCTTATTTTAGTTCAAATTCTCTGGACTAATTGCAAACAGAGAACAACACATTAATATTTTAAAAATACAGGCATAATGCATTAGAAGGCTTTTAATTATAAATTCTCAGAATTACTAACACACATCTTCACTACTTAAATTATATGCATTAAAAGGTTTTTTATTATAAATTCTCAGAATTACTAACATGCACCTTTACTGTTTAAATTGTACATTGTAATTACAACTAAATAATATAAATCATCTTCAGCAACTTTAAACCAGTCAGCCTAACATTGATGGTGGAGACCATAATCAAGGACAAAATTAATTGCCACTAGAAGAGCATTAGCTAATAAATAACAATCAATATGGATTTTCAGAAGGCAATAAAAATAGAAATAGCAGAAAATATGCCTTGACAATGAATATTTCCACCACTTTCTGTTTCCATTTCAGATTTCCAGTATCTGCTGTATTTTGCTTTTATCTTGATTGGTAAAAGATTAATAAAAATAGTGAAGCTGAGATTGTGTGCATAGGATTTCAGAAATGTTCAGTTAAGTGTCATACAATCGACATGTTAGTAAATTGAAATTTTAGGGTGGGTTCAAAATTGACATGGTGATAAATCAGGGAGCTGTGGTGAAGAACTATCTATCAGATTGGAGAGTAATACACAGCTGTAGCCTCTATGGTTGATATTGCAGTGACAACTCTTTTTGATATATCAATGGCCTGGAATTAGATGGGGTGCAGATGTTAAAGCCAGTTAGCTCAGTTAACCAGATAGCTGACATGAAATTCAAAATAAATAGTGAGTGTTTAATTTTTATTCATTCACGAATGAGGGCATTGCTGGCTCAACCAGAATTTATTGCCCACTCCTAATTGCCCAGAGAGCAGTTAAGAGTCAATCACATTGCTGTGGGTCTGGGGTCACATATAGGCCAGACCTAGTAAAGATGGCAGTTTCCTTTTCTAAGGAAAATTAGTGAACCAGATGTGTTTTTCTGACAATTAACAAAGAGTTCATGGTCATCATTAGACTCTTAATTCCATTTTTTTAAATGAATTGAAATTCCACCATCTGCCATGATGGGATTCAAACCAGGTCCCCAGAACATTACCTTCGTCTCTGTATTAACAGTCCTGTGAATATACTCTAAGTCATTGCCTCCCCATGCAAAAAAAATCAAAAACAAATTCATGTTCCGGCTGAGGGAGATGACAGATCTTTCTGTTCGCCCTGCTCCTGAAAGTAGAGCCAATGGCAAAGTATCTGAGATGAAAGCTGTCAAGAAAAAATGGCTCATGGTAAAACGTCTGCAAACAATGAGCCAAGGATCTGTCTTTGGACAGAGCACAGATACTTTTCCTTAATTGTATGTATAGACCATAATTTCAAAGTTTGTGAATAACATAATATTTGAAGATGGAGTGAAAAGGTCTAGAGGATAGTAACAGACCCCTGGATGAATATGCCATTTGCAATTCAGTGCAGTGAAGTGATACAATTTTGAAGGAAGAATGGGTTGAAATATAAACTAAATGGTACAATTTTAAAGAATCGAAAATGGAAACGACTGGGTATTCATAGAGGGGCAAATTATTAAAGGTAGAGGGACAAGATGATAAGGCTGTTAAAGTAATCATGTTGGATGGGATGACTTTATGTATAGAGGCTATAGGCAGAACCTTATGGTTGTCTGAGTGACATGGGCTCCCTCTAAAAAAAACTCAATACAACTCACGCTTAGCCAAAAAAATAAGATTCAAACCATAAAAATATAAAACTAGGGAATTATGTTTAACATTTAGAATTCCTTGGTTGGGCTCCTGCTAGAATATTTTGGTTAACATGCATACTTAAGGAATGATGTCAGAGCCGTGGAGAAGAGCAGTGTTCTGAAGGGTCCTCAGTTGATTGTCATTTATATAACTGATTTGGATGAGAATATAGAAGGCACGGTCAGTAAGTTTGTGGATGACACTAAAATTGGTGGCATAGTAGATAGTGAAGAAGGCTTTCTAAGATTACAAAGAGATCTTGATCAAATGGGTCAATGAGCTAAAAAATGGCAGATGGAGTTCAATCTGGATAAATGCGAGGTATTGCAGTTTGATGCAACAAAGAAAGGGAGGGCTTATACAATTAATGTAAGGCCTTGGGTAGTGTTTTAGAACAGAAGGACCTATGGGTGCAGGTGTGTAACTTTTTGAAGTTTGCATCACATATAAACAGGGTGGTTAAAAAAGCATTTGGCATGCTTGCCTTCATTGCTCTGTCCTTTGAGTATAGGAGTTGAGAAATCATGTTGAGGTTGTACAGGACATTGGTGAGGTTTCTTCTGGAATACTGTGTCCAGTTCTGGTCGCCCAGTTATAGGAGGGATATTATCAAGCTGGAGAGGGTTCAGATTTATAAGGATGTTGCCAGGTATGGACAGTTTGAGTTATTAGGAAAGGCTGGATAGGCTGTGACCTTTTTTTCCACTGGAGCATAGGAAGTTGAGAGGTGACCTGATGGAAGTTTATAAAATAATGAGAGATATAGAGTTAATGGTAGTTCTTTTCCCTAGAATTGGGGATTTCAAGACTAGGGGGCATATTTTATGGTGAGAGGAGAGAGAATTATAAAAGACATGAGAGACAAATTTTTTACACAGAGGGTGGTCAGCATATGGAATGAACTTCCTGAGATTGTGGTGGATGTGGGTGCAATTATAATGTGTAAAAGACATTTGGAAAAGTGCATGAAAAGGAAAGGATTGGAGGGATATGGGCCAGGAGCAGGCAGGTGGGACTAGTTTACTTTGTGATTATGTTCGGCATGGACTGATTGGACCGAAGGGTCTGTTTCCATGCTGTCTGATTGTATGACTCTATGGAGAAAAGAGATCAACTAGAATGATATGGGATGAGGAATTTCAATTAGGTGGAGGGACTAGAGAAGATGAAGTTGTACTCTTCACAACAGAGATGGTTAAGGAGAAATTTAAAATATGTTCAAATTCGTAGAGGATTCAGATTTAGGTAAATTTGTAAAAGACCCAAGTGGGGATGTGATTTTTTTGGAAAATGATATAGGACATTGTTATGATCTGAAATTTACTGTCTGAAAGGGTAGTGTGTTAATATTAACTTTCAAAAGAGAATCGACTATATTCTTGAAGAGCTAATATTTGCAGTTCTGATTCAAGAGCTGAGAGGTTTCTCATCAGTGTGAATGTGTTGATGGGAAATCAGTTTCCTGGAAATTTTAAAGTACTTCCCCTAGTCTGGGTATTTAAAAGGTCTTTCATCAGTGTGAACACTTTGGTGGGACATTAGATCCCCAGAACTTTTATAGCATTTCCCACAGTTTGAACATTTGAAAGGTCTTTCATCAGTGTGAATTCGTTGATGACTCATCAGTGTCCCAGAACTTTTAGAGCACTTCCCACAGTCTGTACATTTAAGAGGTCTCACATCTGTCTGAACACGTCAATTGGGAATCGGATTGCTGGAACTTCTAAAACACTTGCTGCGGTCCAGGCATTTGAAAGATCTGTCTCCTGTGTGACATTTTGGTGGTGCATCTGTTCCCCAAAACTTTTATACCCCTTCCCCCAGCCTGGGCATTTAAATGGTTTCTCCTCAGTGTAAGTGTGTTGCTGGGACAATGGTTCCCTGGAACTTCTGTGACACATCTTGCAGTTTGGGCATTTAAAAGGTTTCTCATCAGTGTGAACTCATTGAAGTGATGTCAGATTGCTTGAATTGTTGGAGCACTTGCTATAGTCTGGACATTTGGGGGGGGGTCTCTTCTCAGTATGAACATGATGATGGGACATCAGGGTAGATGGCTGGGGGAGTCCCTTCCCACACTCAGAGGGAGTGGGTGGCCTCTCCCCCGTGTGACTATGTCGTTGAATTTCCAGCTCCAATGGGGATCTGGATCCTTTCTCGCAGTCCCTACATTTCTGTGGGTTCTTCCAGGTGTGACTGCGCTAGTGGTTTATGAGGGCGGATGGTTGGCTGAAGCCTTGTCCACACATAGAGCACATGTACAGTTTTTCTCCAGGATGAATGGTCTTTCTCTTTACATACTCAAAATCTGATGGTATTCAGGTTACAATAGATCAGATGACTCCGTCAGATCCTGATATGATATTTGACTTGAATTTTCCAATTGTCACTCTTCCCTTTGATTACTCTTGTGAAATTGAATGAGAACAGAAAGAGAAACAATGGAAATAAAACGGAAAGAACGCGAAACCACAAAGGCCAGTTGAGAAACTGCGCTGAATGAATCTGGTAATTTGTGGGGCAGTCACAAGGAAACAGTGACCGTGAAAACTGCCAGATTTTCATAAGAACCCAAAAGGTCAATAATCTCTGGGGAATGGGATCTGCCATGCAGCCTGGATGATAAATCGTTGACCTCTATGGGAGAACAGAGAACACAGGGAGAAAGAGAGGGGGACAGCAGAGGCCACAAAGCAGGGGAGCATGAGGGGAGGGGGTTCTGGGAGGGCAGAAAGAATTGGGAGTGAGGGAGGGGTGACAGTCAGAGCAAGGGGCGACAGTGAGACAGAGCGACAAGAATAGGAATGATGGCACTAAAATAGCATGGGTGCAATTAGAGAGGGCTAAGAGATTGACCTCAAACCCTCATCACCAACATTGTCCAATTCCAGCTCATGACATCGGCTAACTCCACCCTGGTCTCAACTCCTCTGAAACTGTGTTCCAGTTCTTTGTCACATCTAGGCTTAAATGTTCTAACACATTTTTGGCCAGCCTCCCACATTCACCTTCCCTGTAATCTCAAGGTTATTCTCATTCTGTTATTCATGTCCTTACTCACACCAACCCTTGTTTACCCACCACTGCTGTGCTCACTGCCTACAAAGCACCAAACCTTGAACATTCTCAGCATTGTTTTTAAATCCCTTCCTGGCTGCCATTACCCCCGTCTCACTAATCTCTCCCAGCTGCACAACACTCAGGGATAGCTGTGCTCCTCTAACTCCATCTTCTTGAATTTTCCAGATTTTAAATCATTCCACCACCAGTGGCCATTCATTGAATCGCCAAAGCCTCTGTCTCTGGAAATTCCTCCTTAAATCTCTCCAGGTCATGCAGTTCTTCAAGATACTCCCTAAAACAGACTGCTTCATCGAAATGTCTTCTCAACACCACACAGACTGCTACATTCAAGAAGGTCAAGCACCATCTCCCCCACAGGTAATTAGGGGGTGACAATATAAACAGATGATCTTGGTAGTGATGCTCAAATCCCAAGAACAATAATAAAAACATACATATTTCAACATGAACATACATATAAAAATGGATTAAAAGTATCTAGAGAAATGCTTGTTCCTCACATAGCACCTTATTAGATTGAATGCACAGAGTCTGTTTCACAACCTGATTTCCCCTCAAACCTACCATCCCTTGATAATTAGAGATCAGAACTTCCTGGACCTGACTGGGTTCCAAAGGCCTCAGGATGAAATCCAGCAACTCCTCCTCCATCTCCATTCCAGCTCAAACTAATTCATCAAATGCTTTCACAAGAGGTTTGGATAAGTACATGAAGTACAGTACAGACCTCTGCCACCCTCTGGGTTAATTTTTTTTCTCCTCAAAGCCTTTCACCTTAAAATTATAGCTCCTTCTATAGAATCCCTACAGTGTGGAAACAGGCTACTTCGCCCAACAAGTCCACACTGACAGTCCAAAGAGCAGCCCACCTAGACTCATACCCCTACCCCATAACCCTGCATTTCCCATGACTAATCAACCTAACCTACACATCCCTGGACACTATGAGCAACTTAGCATGGCCAGTCCACCTAACTTGCTCATCTTTGGACTGTGAGAGGAAATCACAGCACCCAGAGGAAACCCGCACAGACGCAGTGGAGAATGTGCAAACTCCACACAGTGACCTGACGGTGGAATTGAACCCAGGTCACTGGTGCTTTGAGGCGGCGGTGCTTAACTATTGTGCTGGCCCTTATTAGTAACCGTTTGACTAAGAGGACTGAGTTGGCTTTCCTGAGTTAATTAATTGTACTCTGGGTTGTTCAGTACCATTTTCACAGTCATCAGCCCCAACCTTTGACGCAATGATTGTCATCTCTTAAATGCTGAAAGGCCACTTGGACCTCCTCATTCCCATGAACCAGGTTAATGAAAACAAAATCCTTCAGCTACAATGAAAGGGACAGAAGTGAAAGTCACTGATTTGCTCTGACAGGGACCCACAGGGCATGATGTTCTGCAATCATTCCATGATCCTGTGAAAAAGGATGTTACCTGGAGACAGGGAGCAAACCTTTTGTACCAAAACTATACTGCAAACCAGCTCTTAATTAGTCTGTCTGTGCTTCTGGACTCAATTCTATGAACGAAACCAGGAATAAAACTAGGAAAATAGTGCACATATTGGGCAGCTAAAACAAAAAAAATGCAAGACTGGAAAGCTCAGCAGCTCAGGTAGTATTTGTAGTGCTGACAACACAGAGTTACATTCGAGGATGTGCAGAATGAATACAGTGAATGAAAGTAATACAAACTGTGATGATTCACATTCGCTCAGAAGTTGAAGTGAAATGACCACTCATTCAGGAAATTCAGGGCAGGACTCATACATTTAATGGTAAGGTCCTGGGGAGGGTTGCTGAACGGAGACCTGGAATACATGTTCATTGTTCCTTGAAAGTGGAGTCACAGGTAGATAGGATAGTGAAGAAGGAGCTTGGTAAGCTTGCCTGTATTGGTCAGTGCATTAAGTATAGGTGTTAGTTGGTCATGTTGTGGCTATACAGAACATTGGTTGGGCTACTATTGGAATACTGCATGCAATTCTGGTCTCCCTGCTATAGGAAGGATGTTGTGAAACTTGAAAGGGTTCAGAAAAGATTTACAAAGATGTTGCCAGGGTTAGAGGGTTTGAGCTATAGCGTAATGCTGAATAAGCTGGGGCTATTTTCCCTGGAACATTGAAGGCTGAAGAGTGACCTTAGAGAGGTTTATAAAATCATGAGGGGCATAGATAGGATAAATAGACAAGGGCTTTTTCCCAGTATAGGGGTGTCCAAAACTAGAGGGCATAGGTTTAACGTGAGAGGGGTAAGATATAAAAGGACCTAAGGAGCAACTTTTTCACACAGAGGGTGATACGCTTATGGAATAAGCTGCCAGAGGAAGTGGTGGAGGCTGTTACAATAACAATATTTAAAAGGCATCTAGATGGGTATATGAATAGGAAGTGTTTACAAGGATATGGGCCAAATACTGGCAAATGGGATTTATTTAGGATATCTGATCAGCATGGATGAGTTGGACCGGAGTGTCTGTTTCCATGCTGTATATCTCTATGACCCAATTATGCCAATGATAACCTGAAGTCCCAGACTGGTAACTCAGGATTACGTAAACTTGTGCACACTTAACAACCAATCAGAACAACGTGGGACAAATTCAGAACCATGTCAGCAGCAATAGTTGCAAAGTAAACTCTCCCATATGCTGAGCAAGTTTGGACCAAAAGACATTTGCGATTTGCCTTATTGTAAGTTTACTGTAATGAAAGCAGAAAATCCTGGAGAAATTCAGCAGGTCTGGAAGCACCTGTAGAGAATCATAGAGTCATGGAGCTGTACAGCACGGAAACAGACCCTTCAGTCCAACTCGTCCATGCCAAACAGATATCCTAAATAAAGCTAGTCCCATTTGCCAGCATTTGGCAACGTGCATTACTGGGGCTATGTGGGTACCTATAGTACACATCTTTGACCTGAAAAAGGTGAGAGGAGTTAAAGGGGAAGTTGTTGAAAGTGAAGACAAGCTTAGCCAGGTGGAGGAAGATGGTGGTGAAGGGGACAGTTCAGGCCTTCTTCCAATGAAGGAATAGAGAGCCCTGAGACAATCCTGATGAGGGATGGAGATGTTCAAGGATCGCAGGTCATGGGGTGAAGATGAGGTGGTTAGTGTCAGCAAACTAGAAATTTTGAAACTGACATAAAGTATCTGCTATGGAATGGAATAGAATATTTCATGTCAGCAAAAAATTCTGCTTCACAATTGTTCACAAAGCCCAAACCTTTTCCAAAACGTATCCACCAAGAAGTGAAAGAAAACATGCTATTATGTCTCTCCAGAAAAAATGAAAATTGAGCAGAAAGCAAATTTAAGATTTGGGTGACAACAAGATTACATTCTGAAACTAAATTAATACTTTTTAACTATTCCTGGGATGCATAAACTGGATTTTTCCTGACCTCTGCACAGAATGGAAATGAAATGAAATTTAGAAGTGACTGCAGACATTCCTGTAAGCGTCAGTGATAAGTTAAACAAAATTATTTTTTACAGCATATAATGTTTACAGTTTTAGGTTCCTTACATTTTTGCTTTTTTTAGGGTATGCTGATACTTCTACTCTTCAATTATGTTTCAATTTGTAGTTCCCAATAGATTTTATGTTAGGTTATTTTTAAAAATAAAGTTTTCTCAGTATAAAGACCCTGTGCTAGGCAGTGTCATTCCAATGGTTACAGCATGACTCATGGAAGACAGCATACATTTTGTTGAGAGAGATTGGAAATGGTCTTAGCAAATGAGATTGAGCAGCTTCCGATCTAAAAGGTGTAGCTTTAGACTGTTCCATTTTGATATGGGCAGCAACAATCTGGGTTGTTTTACTGACAGTCAACAGCAAGAACACAGATTGTCTGGTAGGATAAATGCTTTCATTTTGAAAGAGGAGAAAAGGCTTATTTTCTATTATGCCACTGCCATTGACACCTCAGACTTTCTTGCACTCTTTTGGTGGACAGACTACTGCAATATAGTGACACTCTGCAAACCCCTGATAGTTTTAGTCTGAGCTGTATGACAGAAGTCTAAGTTTCTCCTACAGCAGCCAAAGATTGGATGGTTTCTGCTTCTGATACCTAGTAGATAGGGTTTTGGCCATTATGGGTGTGTTCAGGAGTGTGCTAACCACTTATATTCTGGAAAGTATGAGCTCCAAGTTCTGCACAAATTCTTGAGCCAAGTTGGTGCCGACTTCTCCATGCTTCTTGACATTGAGGGTTCTATCGTGCCAAGCGTTTTATTATGTACACTTGTTAGCATTCTTCTGCAGCCTGTCTCATCAAAAGGCTCATCTGAGTGCTCTGCACTGGAACTTGTATGTAAACCAGTGGCTTGGTACTCATTCTGTTGTTTTGCTCCATGTTCTGGCTACAGCACAGATGTGCCCAGTTGCTTAGCACATGTTGATTCTGCCTCTATTCCATCCTTTTATAATAATTACTGCATCATTTGAATTGGTTACTGTGAATGTGAAAATGAGTGAGGTCTTCCTCATTCTCTTCTTGGTGTTTTATATTCCAAGGCTAGGTTGCATTACTTGGTAACTGAAAAGAAAAAGGCAGAGGGTAATGTTGCGTTGTGGCAAGGGGTAATGGGATGTAGGGATGAGGTTAAAAAATGGGGATACTGTGAACTTCAATAATTTGTCTTTCTGCTAGTCTTGATCTCAGCACCGAAGTTCTGATCATTTCTAGCATTGTCCCCTTCACTAGGCCTCAACTCCTCTGATAAGTTGCTTTTGGTTATGCATCATCTTTTTCGGAAGAGAGCAAAATGTGCCACTGAGTATTATGTTTATCATGAAGTGTTCAGTTTGACTGAACAGTCAAAGGTGTGCCCAAACTGAGAGATGTGGATATGAGGCTTGCAACAATGATATGTTATGATGGGGAGGTGAAGTACAGTACATGAATATGAGAATGAGTCCTGATTGATAGATATTGCTGGTAGTGAAGATGATGTAGTGGTGATTTGAGGTTGGTAGTGAAGTTCGTAGGATGGCATGAGTCATCTGTCTTCTGTGGCACTGCATCCTTTTCCAGGTATTGACTTCCAGGGCTCTTCTTTTTATTATTGTGAATCTGGAGATCCTCCTAACTGCATGCATGAACTTCTTTACCCTTTTACACCCCTCAACCAAGACCTCAAAAAGCCTGCTTGTCTATTATGTTACAAGTTCAGCCATTTTACCAACTTTTCCAAGTCCACAAATTCCTAGTGCCTGGTTCCATTGTCAAAGCAGGTTTTATTTAAGTAGTGCATACTAGCTTTAAATGGAGTTTACAACTAAAGGCATTGGGCTGGCTGCTGATTTGTGTGCTAATTCAACAGTATATTTAGCATTGGCTGCGCACAGAAATCCTGTACGTAAGCAACAGTTGGAGATGGCCTGCAGTATCAATTAGGTATGGGTTAAGTGCAATACAATCTCCATGCTCGTTTTCAGGCGCTATCTTATTTAGCACCCAATGTTTCAGAGTTATTGTTCCAAAACTCTGGATGTCTGGTTGCTTCACATATCCACAACATTGTGGTATCCTATAACTCAAATTTCTTGTGAGAAGGCCTTTGTTACCATTTCATTCAATTTTCCCAATCCATGGGCACTTCAAATCAGCTGGACTTTTAGATCATTGATTTTGGTTTGCAACTGTGTTAAAAGGAAAGAACTTTTTTGTAGCTATATCATAGGATTGATACAATGCTCACAATAAATCTTAAGAAGAGGACGGAGCTGATAATCACTGAGGAAAAGGGAAAGGAAACAATAACTCCCTGCATATCACCAGCTTTCCTTGTTTGGACCAGATTGATAAAATAATGATTAACAAGCTGAACAAATAAAATTACTGTGTTGTGAAGAACCAAGCCATTGAGATTTGAGGTCATATGCATTTTTCCTGATCTGTACTAAGGTGGCTTATCTCAGGCAGGTAGCCGTTAGGTGCTACTCACTGTCCACACATACAAGGGGAAAAAGTAAGATGAAGTTCTAGATCCTCGTCATTATCTAATGATCTTTAATGATATATTGGTATCACTAAGAGTGCAATTCAGCTTTCTGGCGATGTAATATGTGGAAAAATATTCTGTCATGACTCATTGATTTGATTACCACATTGATCATTTAGATGCTGTAGTGGTGATTACCAAGACCCACTGAATAGACTGCAGTAATTTCATACAAATGTTTTATTAAAGTGCAGTGTTTTACTGAGTCAAGAGTATTATCCAGCTATAAGCAATTAACACTGGGGTAATACCTTTCTAATGATCCAAAACATAAATAATGCGGACAAACCAACAAAACATGAAAAATTGTTATATTTAATTTTATTTGCTAACAATCTTTTTTTTACCAATGTTTCTTTCTTTATAGCAACAAAGCATTCAGTTCTTATGAGTGACATTGCCAGGGAACTCACGAACCATGTTTCAGTACAAAATAATTACCCTCTTAAAGTATAACTAAATTTAGCAAGCACAACATAATGACATTCAAACTTTCAACTGAAAATTATAGAGGACATGCATCGAGTTTCAACCAAAAGTCATTTTGCATTATGCACCTATTCCAGTATGCTGAAAATAATGGAAATTTCTAAGAAAATTATAGCTTGAAAATAATTATGAAAGACAATGTTATTTGTGTTTTATTATGTTGTGTTAACTACTAACTCAGAACAGTCTGACTATGCACAAAGATCTGCAAGAGTGGAAAGCTAAAAGCAGTATTCCGTTCTTATGCTGCTTAAAACCCAACCCAAAATACATTTCAATGCAAAATCCAGCTGCTCAAAGGTAATGTTCTATTCTGTGTTTAGTCTATAACTAAGCTGTCTATAATTGATTCTGACAATGCATTTTATCCATGTCTCCTGAAAACAATGGCTTCTTGCTGGTTTCATGAGAGCTGAGCTGTTCTGGTTCCTTTACCGTAAATCTGTTATTCTACATAATGCTTGACAATGAATGTCAGCTAGCAATTCAACAGCAGGAATCTCAGTGCCAAGTAAATTTTTCAACAAGACTGCCCGCCATGTAACAATGTAAAATTCTTATACAGACACTTTCTCACACATATTAGCATTATAATACCAGCTGATGTTATTACTGGACAAGTCAGATCCCAGACTGGGATCAGCTTGATGGTTGTATTTTGATTTCATGGTTTTACTGAGGTGGTCTTCAACTAAAACTCAAACATGCAATATTGCAGATTCAGTTTTAATAATAAAAAAGAAGTTTGTTATATAAAAGAAAGTAAGACAAGACAAGATAAAATAAACTATTCACATAAATCAGCCTCAGCCTTAAGTATCCACAAGGACTCAGCCCCCACAGCTCTCTGTGGCAAGGAGTTCCAAAGACTGTCAACCCTCTGAGAGAAAAAATTCCTGCTCATTTCAGTCTTAAATTGGCAGCACTTTACTGAGACTCTGCTCTCTAGCCCTAGACTCTTCCATGACGGGAAACATCCTCTTAGCATTTACCCTTAAGAATCCTATATGTTTCAAAGAGATCACCTTTCTTTCTTCTAAACTCCAGTGAGTAGAGCCCCAATCAGTTTAGAAACAAAAACAGAAATTTCTGGAAAAGCTCAGCAGGTGTGGAGAGAAATCCGAGTTAATGTTTTGGATCCAGTGATCCTTCTTCAGAACTTCAGTCAGTGGAGTGAAATAATGAAGATGGAAATACAAAATAGATGCTACTAGATTAAATGAATGGGCAAACTGTGGCAAATGAATTTTCAGTTATCAAATGTGAGGTCATTCACTTTGGATACAAAAAGAATAGAACAGTGAGCTTTTTAAATGGTAAAATGCTAGAAACAATGGAGGTCCAAGAGATGTGATGATTCAGGTGCGTAAATCATTAAAATTTCATGAACATATACAAAGTATGATCAATATGGCTATTGGAATTCTAGCCTTTATGCAGAGCAATAAAATATAATGGTTGAAGTCCTGTTTCAGTTATACCAAGCCTGAGTTAGACCTGGAATATTGCAAACAGTTCTGGTTATCAGTTCTCAAAAGTACATATTGGTTTTGGATTCAGTGCAGCATAGATTTACCAGAATGATGCCCAGATTCCAATTAAGATGACAGATTGCATAAATTAGGTTGGATTTCCTGGAATTTAGAAGATTAAGGGAGATCCAACATGGTAAATAAAGAGAAATATTTCCATTGGGCTGGGAAATTGAAGATTAAGGGTCCTATGTAAGAAAAAGAGCCAGACTTTTCAGGAGTGAAATTACAAAACACACCTTTACAACAAAGGCTGGTTAAAGATCTGAACTCTTCTGTAAACTACCACCGATGCTAGATCAATTGTTTAACTTAAAAAGAGAAATGGATAGATTTTTGTTAGCTTTTGTAAGCCAGAAGTATTGAGGAATATCTGGCAAAGACAGAGTTAAGTCATTGATAAACCATGAGCCCATTGTATGGCAGTCTGAAGCAGCTACATAATCAATTTATCAGATTATTTTATATTGTTTCCTTTTAAACTTTATGCCATTCCCCTTTAAACAACAGCCTATTATTGTCTCAATACTGACTTACAGAGAAGCATTCCATGCTGTAAATCTGAGTTCACAATCCTTTTTTTTGTTCTTCTGGTGGGAGTCACCAGCTCCAACCTTTTGTACACCATAAAATCTCTGACTTTTATGGCCTTTATTGGCTGCTGGGAGGTAGGCCAGCAGTAGCACTCCTTATCTGTAGGCCTGAAGCTCCTGGTTTAATTCCCGTGCTAGGTCTTGTTGGCCACAGAAAGAAAATTTGTGACTTGATTCACTGGGCTGATAATCAATCTGAGAATCCTTACACCATTTCCCAAAGGTGGTCCCCAAAAGGAAAAAATAGTGTGTGAAAGTAAACTTACAAAAAAGGTTGCTTATGTCTTGTTGCCACTCAAACTGACTACATTGCAGCTGCTCCCAGCTCTGCAGAAAATATTCATTTCCATGTACAATCCATTCAGCCCTCCTGCACTGAACCCAACCATTCCCCCAAGCCTCCCTGACCCTACCCTACTTTCCTATTTCTCCACAATTCTCAAGGTACACAACTACAGAGACTCCCTCCAACTCACCATACTCCCTCACAGAGTCTAGACTTCTTTTGTTCCCAAGATACCACAAAGAATTTCCAAGCTACATTACTCTCAATCTCAGTTAAAAACCAGAGGGGTGGGACTAGGGTATTATACAACAGGAGAAAGTCATAAAGGTGTTGAGGAAGAGGACATAAAGGGATTGAATATAAGGATTAGAGTTTTTGTTTAGAAGCTTTAATGGAGTGGGAGCTAATGTGTGTCAGTGAGAACATTAACCAAGAACACTGAAGGATGGTGAGTGAATGGGACTTGAACAAAATAATATATGAACAACAGAGATTTGAATGAGTTGAATTTGCAGATGATGGAGGGCAGACATTGACTAAGATAGCATCTGCAAAGATCAATTTTATCGGTATATCAAGTCAAAATTAATTTCAGCAAAGCTATTTAATTATCAAACTTGAGTGAATGTGATTTAGCACATGGGGTCTGTTTCACAAAGGCATTGTAAAATGTCATTATAATTTATTGCTCCAGATAGTCACACCTGTCATGAGTAGAAAAGTGAGTACCAATTGCAAAATTTCAATCATTATTCCCTGCTGGCTGTTGTCTTCTCAAGTGTCAACATGAATATTAAGTTTAATGTTTTAATGAAGATCTGTAGCTCGGGATGCGGTTGGAGTTGTTGGTTGGTTGGTTTGCTGGGCGAACCAACCAACAACTCTATGAATATTAAGTATCAGAATAGCTATATTACAAGTTATTACCATAGTAACTTATTTCTAATTCTGAAATAGATGTTTATTCTGAATCATGTTATCCCATAAAATTTTTCTACCCATGCACAGTTATATTAAATGTGTTACTCCCTATATTTTGTTTTCCCCTACTCTCCAATGTTTTATATTTCCCCTTCCCCTTCAGATTTATCAATGCTTTGAGCTCCTAAACCTTCCTCAACTAAGAGAATAAATTTGTTGTCTTCCATCACCGACACTCATCAGGGAAGCCACTAACTGATGTTTAAGAACATTTTGTGAAGTAATGAAAGCATATTGCTGATGTAGTACCTCTGCACAATCTACCAGATCTTTCTCTGTGCCCAACAACTAGTAGTTTACAATTAAGAATGTACTTGTCCTTATACAGTTGATAAGATACTGTCCCAGTTGATAAGATACTATCACAGTTAAAGTTGATAACATATACATTCTTGTTTCAGTGGTTGATATATTTGCTCTTATTACAGATGTTAATATATTTGACCTTATGACAATTGATATCATCTGTCCCTACAGTCAGCCTAACATTTGCCCTTGTTACATTTGATTATATTCATAGTTTTGATGTTATAACACAACTGCCTATATTACTTTTGATAATTTACTTTACTGTGTCAGTTGCAACATAGAAATAAACATGTCTTTGTTACAATTGTTAGTGTATTTGCTCTTTGTACATTTGAAAAACCACTTCTTGTCACAGCTAATAACATACTTATCTTTATTGCAGTTGATAACATAGTTTTACCATTTGATTATACTCTCATTGTTGTTAAGGTTGCTAGCATTTTTGTCCTTAATACAACTGGTATCATATCTTTCTGAAGAAGGGTCCAGACCCAAAACGTCAGCTTTCCTGCTCCTCTGATGCTGCTTGGCCTGCTGTGTTCATCCAGATCTACACCTTGTTATCTCAGATTCTCCAGCATCGGCAATTCCTACTATCTCTGGTATCATATCTGTCCTTCTTACAATTGGTAAAGCTGTTGCAGTTGATAAGACGTATTGAATTTAGGGGACAGTCTTTTCCAACTAATTTGACTGAAATTTTTAAGGAAATAACAAGTAGGGTTAATTATGGCTATGGATTTGATATAATCTATATGAATGCTAGTCCCACATGGTAGACTGATCAAAAATGTAAAGTTCATGGGATAAAAGGGAAAATAGCAAGTTGGATCCAATATTAGTTTAGTGGCAGGATGCAAAAAGTAATGATCAGCAGGAGGTTTGTGACTGATAAATTGTTTCTGGTAGGGTCCTCACAACTCAATACTGGGTTCCTTTCATTTTGTGCTAAGTATATACTATACATTAAATATATATGTCAATAATTTAGGCTTAAATGTATGGAAATGATTAAGAAGCAGAAGAGAAAGGGATTGTACATGTGACTGATAGTGAGGAGGAAAGCTGTAGACTCTAGGAAGATAGAGATGAATTGAATGGTTTAGTGGCAGAAGGAAAACAAACAGAATTTGATCTAGGCTAGTGTAAGGTAATATATTTGGGAAGGGCAAAAAAGACAATAGTAGGCTACTGAGAAGAGTATAGGAACAGAGAAACTTTGGAGTGTATGTATGCCCACAGATCCCTGAAAATAGCAGGATAATGAGATAAGATGATAAGTAACCATAGGGGACACTTTCTTTTTTTGGCTGAGGTATAAAATGTAAAAGCAGGGATATTATGCAAGAAATGTATGAGACACTGAGTAGGCCACAGCTAATGTACTGCTTGAAGTTCTGGACACCACATTGCAGAGAAGTTGTGAGCACACTAAAGAGAACACAAAGGAGATTCACAAGGATGTTGCTGGAACTGGAAAATTTTAGCTACGAGGACAGATTGAATAGGATGGAGTTTACTTAGGAACAGAAGTGGCTGAAGGAATATTTAATTGAAATGTATAAGAAGCCTAGGTTGAGCAGTTAGGAAGGATTTTTCCCCTTAATAAGGAGATCTATAACAAGGGTCATGTACTGCAGTGATTCAAGTGATTCCTTTTCAGGGTCAAGCAGAGATGGGAAATGAATGATGGCCTGGCTGATAATGCCCAAATTCTACAAATAATTTTTTAAAAAAGATTTATTTATTTGAAGCACAAACGCTCCCCACCCCTACACTACTATGCACTCCAGAACCCCACATAACTCCCTCCCATGTTAAAACTCTGCTGCTCTCCTGGTCACTGGCACCCAATCCACATCCATTGTTGAAGAGCCCCTTATTTAATACAATGAAAATTGATCATTTGAATAGTTTGTTGCTGAGACAGCAAAGACTACACTGTTGGATAAGATCAAAGTTTAAAAAATAGGGGAGAAGATTAAATAAATCTAGTGCTTTTTAACCATTCTTCTTTATATTAAAAACTCTCCAAGATCATTTACTGTTTCCCTTCCCTTTAAACAATCAGGAAATTTGATGCCACTAAAATGAACTCAGTGTTACAGCCTTATGATGATAAATGGCAGTGAGTTCATGGTAAAAGAAACTTTAATTTTGATATTTTTTAGAAAAATATGTAACTTCAATTTTAAAAATAAAAGTAATTGTGTTTTAAATAAACAATGGCCCAGACATTGTTATCAGTGTCATTTTCATTATCAATGGTTATGAAGTGTCCATTATTAAACACACCACTTGTTTTCCATTGCCACAGGAAATTTCCTAATAAATAGAAATTCTTATTATTGAATGTCTTGCATGCTGTGCAGCAGGTTTCTGGGGACAAGACTTGTAGTTTCAGCAGTCTACCAACTCAGTGGGTGAACTTGCAGTGTCATCTCGGCTGCAGTTTATGTGGGCAGCAGGTGGCAATTAGATGCTGATCATGTACATTGTCCAAGGGAGAAAGAATTGTTCTTACATACATTCTTGCAGTTAACTCACAAGCAAAGGAAGCAGAGATCTGGAACAAGAGAGAAATACTGAACATTACTCACAATAGTAATGAAACATTGACTTTTTTTTGATGTGGGCCACTGAAGATTTGAAGCAGCTGCAACTTGAATTACACTTATAATTAATCATACACAAAGATTTCAGCCTTCCTACTTTAATTTTCAGTAATTTAAAATTACTTATGTCTGCAGTGTTGGCTGTGCTTCATTAATTTTGTATGCCTTTTACCTTAAGACTGGAGTATGTTGATTCGCTTTCAACCATTGTGAAATGGTTGTTATCCATTTTGAACTTGCAGCAGAGCCACACATATTATCATAACAATTGCGTCGCATTATTCTTATAGCACTCAATGCTGGTATGCAATGTTCCTTTGTAAAAATTAGCCTGGAAAGTAGGCTGTTATGTGATTTCTGTAACTGTCTCAGAGACACCAACTGCTTTAAATGCTTTAAGGCATCTTAAATGTTTTAAACATATGAAATAAGATTTGATAATGGAAGTTATGCTTTATTAAGATGCTATATTTCAGAGAATGACTTAACATTTTTAAAATATGTTTTACATCCATTTTTGTCTCCCCTCTAATCACGAGCTCTTATTGACTCGTAGTTTCATGAACATTGGCTACATTCATTCATCTTGCCAAATAACCATTCGTCATATGTGGGACCAAATCGTGAATATCCATAGGCTATTTAATCATTTGGAACTTCACAGCTGAAACAGTTCTTTAACTCCTCCTTCCCAATTTGACTTACGTGTATTCTCCGGATGTGTCGAAAGTGACAGCCAAAATGTACATTTGAACGGATACAGGGAATTCAGGTTACACGGGCATTCTACTATCCAAAACTGACATTTCCTGGTTGTAAACAGAAAATTTACCTCTTTACTCCACAGTCCCTGCATCAAATGGTTAAAAAAATTGTGACACTCAATACAGCTATGTATTTTAATAATACACATTGCAAAACCCCAGTAAACTCTGAAGCATTCCCAGCAAAAACTAAAACATTTCACAAAGCAAGGCCCACAGTTTGGGAGCAGCACCAATTCTCTCCTGATTTCTTGGTGGGTATTGAGTACAGGTACTTCAATTGATCTTAGTCAGTATTTACTCATCTCAGTCTCTGACACTTGGTTTGCAGCTGTCGCTCAGTTGCTAACTTTAGAATCCTCTCAATTAGTCTGTAACTCTCTTTGTGTGCATGTGTGACATTCATTTTGAGTTTTCTTTTATTCACCTTGGGATTTGGTCATTGCAGGCCAGGCCAATATTTATTGCCCTTCCTAATTGCTCGTAAGAAGATTGTAGTGAGTTTGTCTTCTTGAACTGCTGCAGTTCTTGAGAGTGTAGGTACTTCCACAGGTAAGGTAGATAGGATATTTGAAACTTTCTTGTTGCAGGCCACCTCTTCTTTAACAATGCAACTTACACTGATATAACACTTTAAGTATTGTAAAACACCCAAGAAATTTCATATGCACAGAATCAAAGTATTTTTTAATTCATTCATAAGATATTGCAATTTTGGCAAGGTCAACATTTATTGTCAATCACTAATTGTCCTCAAGAAGGTGCCAAGATATCTTCTTGAACGCTGCATTCAATTGGAGATATTACCCCAGTTCCAATAGGAAGGAAGTTTCAGGATTTTGATCCAACAACAGTGAAGGCACAGTGATATTGTTCCAAGTCAAGATGGCAAACCTACAGGTTATGGTATTCACATGAGTTCTGAGTTTGTTCGTCTAGGTAATAAGAGGTTTTGGGTTACATCGAAATGAAAAGAAAAATAGGTCTGGCTGTGAGACATGTTGTTCAGATGTCTTAAGGATTCCAGTGGTTATAGAGACACCATTACTTAGATGAATCACATTGGTTTACAGGGGCTGATTAGCAATTCAGAAAGAAAATCAATAAGGAGTTCAACAGAAAGTAAAACAAAAACGTGCATAATAAAAATGCAAACCCATATGACCAGTTAGAACTTCAGCAAGATTTGTGTGGTGGAGAGCAGGGTGAACATCAAAATGTCTGCTTCTGAGGAAATTCTGAGTCACTGGACTTGAAATGTTAACTCTGATTTCTCTGCACAGATGTTGCCAGACCTGCAGAGCTTCACCAGTAATTTCTATTTTTGTTTTTGATCAAAATGCGTGGGCCTGAATGACACAGAAGAGATTTCAACTCCATGCAGTCCAGCACTCAGGCAAATTATTATGAGGATTACAAAAGGGCACTGATGTAATGAAGGGGTGGAGGGGAAGGAGTTTGGAGCATTAACCCTGAACATCCGGACACACTCGCAAGTAAACACAAAACAGAAAATCTGCATACCTATTTCGGCCTCTTCCCATTCATAGCCTCTTCCAGCTAAGTTGGTTTGATGAGGAACAAACAACATTCCAACACAGATCTCCAGTTAAAATTTCAGCCAGGCCCTGATGAAATTATCGGAGCCTGATCTGCGTATTTGAAGATAGACTCCACAAGGAGTGCATTCTTTCTAGCTGCTCTAGTTAAAATCAAAATCCATGGAAAGATAAAATGATCAATGCAGGTAAATTCTCCAGGTTGTTACAAATGTTCACTTGTCTACTTTCTGCCAGGATTAAAAATCAGCATGATTGAATTCCAATGCTTCATTAGTAATAACCCACAAAATTGAGATTCTTACCATGTTTGTTTTAAAATTCTGTACGTGTATTTCAAATCATAGCATAATAAAGTCATACAGCAATGAAGCAGACCCTTCGGTCCAACAAGTCCATGCTGAACATAATCCCAAACCAAACTAGTCCCATCTGCTTGCTCCTCCAACTCTTTCCTATTCATGTACTTATCCAAGTGTCTTTTAAATGTTGTAATTGTAATTGTGCTCACGTAAACCACTTCCTCAGGAAGTTCATTCCACAAGCGAACGACCCTCTGTGTAAAGAATTTGTCTCTCATGTCTTTTTTAAATCTCTCTCCTCTCATCTTAAAAATGTGCCCCCTAGTCTTGAAATCCCCCATTCTATGAAAAAGACACCTACCAGTAGCCCTATCTATACCCCTCATGATTTTATAAACTTCTATTAGCTCACCTCTCAACCTCCTATACTTCAGTGAAAATAGTCCAAACCTATCCAGCCTTTCGATATAACCCAAATTTTCCATATCCAGCAACATCCTGGTGAATCTCTTCTGAACCCTCTCCAGCTTAATAATATCCTTCCTATAACTGGGTGAACAGAACTGCACGCAGAACTCCAGAAGAGGTCCTGTACATGTTTTCAGTGAAATAATATTTCAGTAGCATGAACGTTAAAGAAATGATGCACAAAGGCTAATTAATCTACTTGGCTCATCCCACAGCTACTTCAAGTTACCAAGGATCCAAATCCATTTGAGCTTCCCTAACCTCTGCGGTCCCTTTAACTCATTGGTAGACAATTTAAATTATTTAGCATACTCTAAGTTCAGAATTATTTTTCTGCTCACTAAAGTTCAAAAAGATGCTGGAGACTTGGAATGATACTGAAGAAAGCAACTCAAATCATTGATGAGATTGAAAGATCAGATTATAACAAGCAAATTCACAAATCGAGCATATTCTTTCTGGAAAAATGATGGTGGAGAAGATATATGATTGTTATTGAGTTTGAAAGGGACCAAGAAAGCAGAAGGTGACTGGATGGGTCAGCACATATTTTAAGTAGCAATTCCTATATTCTTAAGGAGTATTTTAAATTTACTTCTCACTCTTCTTAGCATTGGCTTGCTCCCTTAAATAAAATATGATTTTAATACATGTGACGAGTTCCTGAAGTTTTGATAGTAACTTATCCTTTTGCATAGCTGACAGGGAAATATATCAGAAACTAATGATGTTCTTGAAAACTGTGAGCTTTGACATTGGAGACTTTTTTAAGTCCACATTTTTATTAGCCTGTGATGCTTGAGTATTGGGATGTTTAAATCATGGCATACAGCTGAGAGAAGAAAGACCTGCTATGGATGGACTCTTCCCTAATAATCCAGGTTATTAGTTGATTCTATAACTCATATTTAACTTTTAAAGGGAAAATAAAGAACATGCTGAAATACCACACAGTATAATGTAGATACAAAGGTTCAAGACCTATACATCATAAGACTAACTGCAAAATTACAATGGATTTTTATTCCCTCTGATCATACACTATTTAACACGTATATGTGAAATTCCTTTGTGTAATATGTTAACTCAGTTTATTGACTGAGTGCAAACAGAACAATTGGATATTTGTAAGCGAACGTGTAAAGCAGTAAAACCATGCTGTGGGTGTGGGCACTAATAGATTGTTTTGTCTTATTGTTCTTTATAATTTTCAATGGATTGTGGATGTCACTGACAAGGCCAGCATTTGTTGTTCATCCCTAATTGCCTATAAGTGGTTTTCTTGGTCATTTTAAAGGACAGTTATGAGTCAACCACATTGCTGTGGGTCTGGAGTCACATGTAGGCTGGACTAGGTAGGAATGGCAGATTTCCTTGTCTAAAGGACATTAGTGAACCAGATGTGTTTTTATAACATTTGAAGATAGCGTCAACTTTCCTGTTCCTTTGATGCTGCCTGGCCTGCTGTGTTCCTCCAGCTTCACACTGTGTCATCTCTGACTCCAGCATCTGCAGTTCTTGCTATCTCCTGACAGCATTAACTTGGGCCTCTGAATTACGAGCCTACTGATATCACCACTATGCAACCAATTTCTGGTTTGAGTCTAATATGAAAGCAAGGGGCAGATTTATTCCCCCACGTACCAATAATTTTGTTTTATTTGTTCACAGAATGTAGGTGTCATCGGCCACAATTTATTGCCTAGAGGGCAATTGAGAGTCAACTATAGTTGCTGTGGTTCTGGAGTTATATGAAGGTCAGTCAAGGTAAGGATGGCAGGTTTCCTTCCCCAAAGAAAATGAGTGAAGTAGATGGGATTTTGTAAGACAACTGACGGTGCTTACATGAATACCATTAGGCTAGCTTTTGTTGCATTTTGGATTTTTATTTGAATTAAAATTTTACCATCTGCAATGGTGCGATTTGAACCATGTGTCCAAAGCATCATCTTCGAGTTGTAACTCACTAATCCAGAGACATGGCCAATACCCCAGTGTTCCCACAAACCCCCCACCCCCCTTGCCCATAGTTAATAACATACATTTACATAAAACATAGAAGAAAATAATTTTGTACAAGATTCTTTGTACAAATGCAAGCACAGAAATAATTGAAGAAATCAAGTACTTTGTTATTATTAGACTTTAAAGGAAGCTTTCTTTCTTTTTATAAGGATTTGAGAAGTGACAGATCGCATTCCCGCAGAGGTTGCGCTTGTGCTTCAGGGGAGCGCAATTCTCGTTCTGATCCTCTGCTATGACTTCAAAGACACATTATCGATCACGTCAACATGCCTACAAAACAAAACCGGTTGCACTTGCCTGGCTTCAAGCCCGCCTTCCTTTGCTCCGTTTCTGATTGGTGCCAGCGAGTTCGGGGTGAGATCGTGGATGATGCAGTGAACTGATTGGGCTCGGTCAATGGGCCGAACGTTTCTTTAACCAAGTGTTAAAGTCAGCATTGTATCTGGACAGGAACCATCGCCTACCGGAGAGGAAAATCTGACTGAATTTCTCGGGGAGTTTCTGGTTGTTGTTTTTCTCCTCTGTGAGTAAGGTGGTTTTAACTGCACTGCTTTTAATTCCTTAGGAAGATGCTGGGAGCTTCTGTGGTCTCCTCCACCAACGAATCTTTCGAATATCTGAACATTTCGTGTTTGGGGAATGGGTGCAGTAACGCGACAGCCGCTCCGAGCCCCCCGGTGTTGATGGACGCCTGGCTGGTGCCTCTCTTCTTCGGGATTCTCATGGTGGTGGGTCTGGCTGGAAACTCGCTGGTGATTTATGTGGTAACGAAGCACAAGCAGATGCGCACAGTTACCAACTTTTACATAGGTAACAGCATCGATGACTAAATTCATCGAGTTCTATTTCTGTAGTATCTCATCTCCGTTTTTGGACTTTTTCAGTGATACATAGGGTCGCCACAATGCTAATTAATCACCCTTCATATAAGCATTATTTTTGCATTTAATTAATGTTGTTTTTGCAGCCAGATAACTGCTGTTAACCCTCCCCATCAATCCAGGCTGGCACCGGTTCTGATACATGCTGGCTAGCCTGCATCACTGTCTAGGTTATTTCAATACTGTATAATAAACAGTGATTAATTTATAACGGCAATCAGGATGTGTGAATTACATGCAGATTCATGCATGAATAATTTTAAAACTATCAAACTATGATTTCCTCAATCAGGTAGTCTGAAATTAATGAATAACTGATTTGAGAGGAGAGGTATATTTTATTTCAATGTACGTTAAATAATCGTTAAGTAAGTCTTTTAATTTTTAACAAAGGACGGATTTAATTTTGTAACTGCAGATTTTCCGAGTTAATGTTTTGTTTTGTTTTGTTTTAAATTAAACCAGTAGCAATAAAAATTCAGAAAAAAATATCCATTTTGTATTTGTAAATCTGAAAGACAGAACTTTATACAAACATCGCTTTTGATGTACAGGGGCATCAATCAGCTCTTGATTAGAAGATTATATTTACCCAGTACACAGTGCTCTGTGAAAAAGATTCTAATTTATTTATCTAAGTATGATAATAACACTGTAGTATTTAAGTTCTCTAAATTATAATAATAATGCTCAGAACTATGATGGTTAATTGCTTGGTCTGTAAGTTGATTGATTTCCCAATTGTCTTTTAGATTGAAATTGCTCTAAGCTTTTCTTTCCTTTTCTAGCAAACCTGGCTACAACTGATATTATTTTTCTGATATGCTGTGTCCCATTCACTGCAGTCCTATACCCACTCCCGAGCTGGATTTTCGGGGAGTTCATGTGCAAATTTGTCAATTACATACAACAGGTGAGTTTCCTATGCCTCCCTGATAAGTGTCCGTTACTGTGAACTGACTTAACATAGATGCATTTTCTGAGCCATGCTAAAACCAACTTTCATTGCTTACAGTTCAGACATTTATTTATTTAGTGTTTGCAAATAGTCCTAATGTCTTTTAGGGAAGGAAACCTGCCACCCTTACCTGACCTAGCAACCATGTGACTCCACATTCATGGTAATGCATTGACTCTTAACTGTTTTCTGAAATGGCTTTGCAAAGACATACATGGCTAGGCAAAAATGCTGGCCATCCAGCGACATCTACATCCCCTCAAAGAATAAAAAGTATGCATCTTGACATAGGACAACATTTTTTGACTGTTGTCTCTACCATATGTAAAATGTATGTTACCAGATGATTTAGTTTGATAAAACAACGTAGGACATGATTTTCAATGTGCTGCAAAACATTTATCGCCATCAAGAAAGTGACATAGATGAAGGCAGTTGGTGGATTGTATACAAGTCCTGTTGCCGCACAGTCAGGGCAATAGTTGCGATGTTTACACTGGAGCTAGCTCATCTCCTTAAGACCATGAAATGTATGAACAGGAGTTAGCTATTGGCCCATAAAGTCTGTTTCATCATTCAATGAGGTCATGGCTGATCTGATAATCCTCAACTACACTTTCCTGTCTTTTCCCCATAACCCTTGATTCTGAAACTGCTTAAAAATCTATTCCTGCCAGTCTTGGATACACTTAATGACCCAACCTTGACAGCCCTTTGGTAAAGAATTCTACAGATTGACTACCTGTCCTTTTCATTTCTGTTCTAAATGAATGATTCTTCTCTTTGAGATTATACTCTGTTCCTAGACTCTCCCACAAAGGGCAAGAACGTCTCCACATCCATCTTGTCAAGCCCCCGAAGAATCTTGCATCATTCAGTAAGGTCACCTCTCATTCTTTCATACTCCATTGAGTTTGGGCCTGACCACTCAACTTTTCCTCATAAGGATTTTCCATCCATTCCAGGGATCAATGTAGTGAAACCTTTCTGGACTTCCACCTATGTCACTATATCTTTCCTAAGGTAAAGGGACTAAAACTATTCACATTATTTCAGGTATACTCTAATTAGTACCTTGTTGCCTGGCCTGGAGGGTTTTAGTTTTGAGGAGAGGTTGGATAAACTCAGATTTTCACTGGAAAGATGGAGGTTGGGAGGCAACCTGATAGAGGTCTACGAAGTTATGAGGTATAAATAGGGTGAATAGTCAGAGGCTTTTCCTCGGGGTGGGAAGGTCAACTGCAAGAGGGGACAAGTTCAAGGTGAGAGGGGGGGAAAGTTTAGGGGAGAAGTGCAAGGGAAAGTTTTCACACAGAGGGTGGTGGGTGCCTGGAATGCTCTGCCAGTGGAGGTGGTGAAAGCAGGCAGGTTAGCAACATTTAAGGCGTATCTTGATAGACACATGAATGGGAGGAAACAGAGGAATAGAAACTGCTATGGGCAATAAGTAGAGGGTCTAAATAAGGATTAGGAATCAGCGCAGGCTCGGTGAGCTAAAGGACCTGTTCCTGTGCTGTATTGTATTGTGTTATTGTATTGGATACGTTTAGCAACATTTCCCCATTTTTATACTCCATTCCATTTGAAACAAAGGCTAACAGTCTATTTGCCTTCCCTATTGCCTGTTGAGCTCGTATGCTAGCTTTTTATGACTTATGCGTGAGGACTCACAAATTCCTCTGTGCTGTAGCTTTCTGTAGTCTTTCTTCATTTAAATACTATTCCACTGGTCTGTTCTTCCTGCAAAAGTGCATAACCTTACATTTTCCCATATTGCCCACTTTTTTAAATCTACCTATATCCCTCTGCAGACTTTTTGTCATCTTCACTACTTGCCCTCCCACACATTTATGTGTCATCCAAAAATTTGGCCTATATTACATTCCCTTTTCTTGTCTAAATCATTAATGTAAGTTGTAAATAATTGTGCCAGCACAATTGTGCTCTTCTAGTTACAGGTTGCCATCCTGAAAATGCCCTCTTTATCTCAACTGTCCGTCTTCTATTAGTTAATCAATCCTCTATTTGTGTGAGTGTACTACCTCCAGTACCATGGGATCTTATTAAGTAGTCTAACATATGGTGCCTTTTTAATGCCTTTTGGAAATCCAAATTAATACCTCTGCTGTTTTCTTTTTAATTTATCCTGCCTGTTGCCTCCTGAAAGAACTGTAATAAATTTGTCAGATGTAGCTTCCCCTTCATGAAGCCATACGCACTATACCTGATTTTATTATGTATTTCTAAATATTCTGCCGTTACATCCTTTGTAATAGACTGTAAAATTTTCGCAGTGACACATGTTAAGCTGATCAGCCTATAATTACATGTCATTTGTGAAGAAAAATCAGAGTTAATGTTATCTCTGATTTTTCTTCACAGATGCTGCCAGCAACTTCTGTTTTTGTTCCTGATTTACAGCATCCACAGTTCTTTTGGTTTTTATTACATGTTATTTGTCCTCTTCCATTTTGAATAAAGTTGTTACATTAACAGTTTTGCAATCCTCACTCACTTTTCCAGAATATAAGGATTCTTGCAAGATGGACTGGTTGGTCCAAAGGATCTGTTTCCATGCTGTATAACTCTATAACTATCAGTGAATCCACTATCTCTGTGGCTACTTCCTTTAATATCCTAGATGCACCCCATCACGTCCAGGGGACTTATCTAAAGTTCCTGTTCAAATATTCCTTGTGTGGGGGAGTTGTTTTAAATCAGCAATCTAGGTAATAATAATTACTGGTTAAGTTCTAGATGTGGATCAGAAGAACTGAAACGCATTACAGTTTTTAAAGATTGTTTTGCAGCTCTAATAAGCTATGTGATATCTAACATGAGTCACATATGCACTAAACAGAAGCCAATGTGTAACAGTGAATTCCAGAAAATATATTTTTATTCAGAAACCCTTCATGTGCTGCTGAAGATGGTCAAACTTGCAAAGAAGTAGAAATATTTTATTGACATAACCAATTCTACTGAAGAATCCCATCTAAACACATACCTTTTTTTGGTAAGTTGTAATAAGTGAGGATCTGGTTCAGTAGCACCCCTGGTTGCTCAAGAGGTCTGGTTATCTGATTCTTGCAGGCATTGACTCCAGTGCCCTAAACCCAAAAGTGTGATAAAGGGCAAAGTCTTATAGGGACCTAAGCAACATGGGCTATTGCGAAAAATCTGGAAGAGTCATGCAAGAAGTCCAACAAGGCCTATCTGGACACTGGGAACAACTTGCTGCATTTTTTATCTAAGTTCCGGAGGCCGAGGCGAGATTCTCACTAGACCACATTGAGTTGCCTGTTAAGGATGATTATTGCTTGTTAATGACTTAATAGGGACAAAATTGCCTTATTAATGTGCAGCATTCTGTCTTACCATCTACTGCGAACAATGCGGACGCTGAGAATTCTCGACATGGAAGTTGAAGGCAGCCCTGGTGATTCAGTTCGCCATTAGTTTCAAAGGACTCCATTTTGGTTACCATGAAACAGCACCTCAAGGTATGAGCCCTGGGCACTAACTGCATGAATCCCTCATCCACAGTTATTGGCATCCGATAATTGCCAACCTTTCAGCATCTTCATGGCACCTTTTCAATACATTTTCATGATGCCAAGAAAGTTGAGACCTCCACTTCAGGGTGACCTGGTAACTAGTATTGAAAGACTGCAGCAGGGACGCTTCTCACTCCCAGACAGACACCCAGCTGATGGACTGGGCCTGGCTGTGTCTCAGGGATGTTTGCTTGTTCTCTTAGTGCCTTGCTTTCTTAGCAACTGCCTGTATGCTCGGGGCATCCCTGCATTGCCTTGTATTGCCTATTAACACTGTTACACAACCAGGTTGCCTAGCTGATAGCCACCCTCAGTCAAGAGAGCAAAGATTTTGCTGTGCAGCACATTGCTACGTCAGTCTGTCAATCTTACACCTACACCATGTGCCAACTGCTTATGTGGCAAACACTTGCAGCAAACAAGCAGCCGTGTCTTGAAATCTTAGGGGAAGAGTCCTCACCAAATACTTCAGAGGGATTCATCAGTCAGGGGTTCCCAACACAAGAAGTCAAGGGCAGCAGCCAATACCAATCCAGGGATTGGCCATGATCAATCACCTGGGTGGGGTCCTCTCAGTTTGGTAATCCGTTCCTCTACAGTCTGAGGAATGAGTCACAGTGCGTCTTGTTGCTTCATAGATACAAGTCCAGGAAATGGATGAAAGCAGTCAGTGAGATATACTGGCATCAATCGGGGGTCTGGGAATTTCTCATCCAGGGCTGTCTGGTTAGATCACTCAATCACCTAGGCCATGGTCAGTCTAATGGATCCATCCAAAAAAACTAAGGGGAATAATGAGTGGGGCTGGGAACAAGGGGTCTGCTGCTGTCAGAAGGAGACCCCATGAGACTGTAGGGTTTAGAGGATGGAGGTGCGGGGTGGGGGTAGAAAGGTGATGACAACTGTGAAGGAGCAGCAATTGTATTTGTAAGGAGGGGATTATGGGAAGGCATGGATATACTTGTAGAAAGAGAGATTGTCTGCAGTCAGGAGCACCCTGACTTCAAGGCAGTGAGAATGTATATTCATACCTGGCATGTTCACGTCGTATGCAAGAGGCTGGGGGTGTGGTGGTTGTCGGCAGGTGCAGGCTCATATTGTCAGATTGTATAGGCACCTGGGAAGGCCTGGGGTTTCACAGGAAGGGCTGTCAGGATAAAACATAGTAGGAGGGAAAGAAAAAAAGATAATTTTTTGAAAGCATATTGGTTGCACAGGTGACTTTGCACTATCAATGCTCATGTTTCGATAGACGTTATGGGTTTTGCACTATATTTGTTTGAGTCTCTTTCTAGCCCTGAATGTAACTGTAACACCATAACGCCTAATATGTCCACAATGGATGTACCATGATGCATCACTGTGCTGACAGCACACTACAGGATGTGGAAACAAGATGAACGAGGCATATGTGGGAAAATAGAGGGATTCATCAGTCAGAGGTTCCCAACACAGGAAGTCAAGGGCAGCTGCCAATACCAATCCAGGGATTGGCCGTCAATCACCTCTGTTGGCACTGCTTCCCGACTTGGTTAAACATCGCTTCTCTTTTGATGTCCTCAATGTGCTAAAATGTTAATCTTGCACAAAGTAGTCAGCAATGTCTGGGGTCGAGAGAGTTGTCCAACAGACAGAGAGTCAATGCATTAAGAGCATGAGGGATTGACAACCCCCAGGTTTGTGTCCTGTACAGTGCCTGGGTCTGTGTTTACTATTGTCGCCATTTGACTCACATCTGAAGGTCTTGCAGCCCCTTCCTCACAGGTTGTGACACTTAGCCCATCCTCTCCACTTGTGGTCACGGCCATTACAAAACAATGGGAGGTGACAGCCAGCACTCCTTTGGAAGTGCTTTACAGCCTCCAGTGAGCCCTCAAACGTCTCCTTTTGTAATTCACCTGATGACTAGGTGCACTGTGGTTGCAGTTCAGATAATCTATTGCAGCTCACCAAGGTGACTCATTGTCATACCTACGTATCATCTTCATTGCATTCTTCACATAAAAGTACAGAATTCAGTTTCATGAGCGAGGTTTTAAACCGTATAAATACCATTTCTTTTAAAACAATGAACACAATGGATTCTTACCATCTTTAAACAATGTGTTCTACTGCTGGCCTACTTTCAGACAGATTATGGGCCATTTTCAGCATTGAGGCCTGGCAACACAACCCTTGTAGCTCAGACGCCTTCCCCTCTACATAATCAGTCAGTTGTCATAATCAGAATTTAAGAATTTGTCAACTGCACAGTTTCCATGATCGTGGCCCATTCCATTTGGTTCTCTTTTCATTTGGAATTATTCATTATTTAGCAAGAAACCGATGTTCAGTTAGACTGCACATGTATCCTGTCTGTTACAATTTTGCAACTATATCATGCTCTATGTATGATAGATATTGTGTATGTAGCATCATGAGAATATGAATAGATCATTTAGTGCTTTGTTTCACTATTCAAAGAGATTATGGCTGAGCTGTGACCTCACTCCAACTATCACCCTTCGCCCCATATCATGTAATACCTTTAATAAACAAAAATCCTATCAATCACACATTTAAAATTAACCCAGCATCAGCTGCCATTTGCAGAATATTTTCTAATCTACCTGTCCGATGATGTTATTTGCACATCTCTGGAGGCAAGTGGGACTTGAACTCAGACCTCCTAGGTCAAAGGGAGGGACACTAGCACTGTACCGCAAGAGCCCCTTCAACTGCCATTTGCAAAAGAGGGCACAATGTCTCTAACACAGGCTGGATGTACAAGTATCTGTTAGCATCATTTTCTGACTTTAAGGCTATATGTTCCCGAGTCTAGATTTTAAAACTTCAATCAAGTTATCCTTTAATTTTTTTTAATTATAGGGAATAGAACCCCTAGGTTTTACAATTTAGACCTCATACCCATACCTCATAGATTCTGGCAAATCTGTGCTGTGGTTTTCTTCAAGCTAATTATATCTTTCCAAAAATGCGACAGAACACAGCAGTTTAAGCATGGTACCCGAGGGCTGTTTCTTGCAGTAGCATAATACCTGCCCGTTGTATTTGAATCCTCTGTTTTTGGTCTAAAATGGATAACCTCATACTTGCTTGCAATGAATTCTATCTGCCACAGTTCTGCCCATTCATTTAGTCTATCGATATCTGTATGTAATTTTATGCTATCATCTACACTGTATACAATGCTGCCTAACTTTGTGTCTTCAGCAAATTTGAATACATGATTCTCTATGCCATTTTCAAAGTTGCTAATAAATAATACGAATAATTGAGGCCCTAACACAGATCCTTGTAGGACACCACTAGTCACTCCTGCCAATTTGAGCACCTACCCGTTATCCCTACTTTCTGTCATGTACCACTCAACCAATTTCCCAGCCATGTCACTAATTTTGCCTCAACCTCCTCAAGGTTTTTACCTTAGTTAACGATCTCTTATGTGGGACTTTATCCAATGGCTTCTGGAAGTCAGAATTAGCAACATCCACTGACATTCCTACTTAATTTAACACTCTCGAATGAAAATGGTCAGGTCCCAATGATTTGTCTGTCTTTAATTCCATTAATTTCCTCATTACCAATGTTTTAATAATGTTAATTTTATTCAGTCTTTGTTTTCGATCCACAATTAATTTGCTTGGAACTTCTAGCAAGCTATCCTCCTTTTCTCCTGTAAATACCGAAGCAAAGTAATTATTTAACATGTCTGCCATTTCCCCAGAGTCATTGACAATATCCCCACTTTCAATCTTTAATGGGCAACATTGCTCCTAACCATTCAATTTCCCTTGATTTAACTCTATAATTTCTTCTCATTTGATTTGATGCCCCTGGCAAGTTTCCTTTCATAATTCATTTTAGTTGATCTTATAAGTTATTTTGTGACTCATTGCTGGTCTTTATACTTTCTCATTCAGCTGCTATTTTTTGCATTTTTGTAAGCCTTTTTAGTTTTATGCTGTCCCTTATCTCTTTAGTTGTCTATGGCTGTTTTTCTGTGAAGTGGGGCTTTTCCCTCTCAGGGATATAAAATGGTTTTTATTGTGTTAAATGTTTCCTTAAACATCCTCCACTGTTCTTCAGTTGTTTTACCCCTTAGCAGATTTTCCCATTTTTCAGTGGACCGTCTGTGTCTCATCAGGACATATTGCAGTAGAAATCTATCCTGGGCACACTCCAGAAATTCAATACCTTTCGAACAGATGCTTGTCTGCCTCTCTCAATCTACATTAAAGTTAAAATCCCCATTTAACACTACCCTGGCTTTGCTACAGACGGCCTATTTTCTGCATTTATATGATTTAGCGCTTCAGTGCTGCTACCAGTGGGTCTGTGCAAACATCTCTTACAGTTTAAGATCCTTTACTGTTCCTCAGTTCTACTGAATACTTTCCTATCAATATATTCTCCCTCACCATTGAAGTAATCTTATTTCTAATAAGTAAGGCTATTCCACTTCCTCTGTCATTTTCCCTGTCCGTCCTGTAAACCTTATAACATGATATATTTAATGCCCAACCCTGATCATCCTGCAGCCACGTCCTTTAATGGCAACTATATCATTATCTCAAATTTGAATTTGTGCCTACAGTTCAGTTAATTTGTTCCTTATGCTCCGTGCATTTGCATATGGAACTCTTATTTGGACCATGCACTGTAACCTGTCTCTCAGCACTGAAGCTTTATTCAGCTGTTCATTATTTGTCTCTTCTGGTTTACTCAATGCACTTCTTACAGTTTTGCCATTACCTGCTGTATCTGAAGTAAGATTCCTGACTGGTTCTTTACACTCTATCATGTTACTTGATTTTGAAATTGTGTTGACTTCCCCCAAGAGCTCTCCCCACCATTTACTAGTTTAAAGTCCTTGTGACCATGTTACTTTGATTATCATTTCTATATGTTCATGACATTTTAATGATCTATGTACTTGTACCACCAAGTTTCTTGAACCTCCACTGTTTCTAGCTTTACACCATTTAGAAAATCCCCTCTTCTCTGCTTTATTATTCCATAGTGGATGACCTCACATTTGCCTATATTAAATTCTATTTCCTTGATGTCACTGATTCACTTAATCTGTTACTATCTCCTTGCCATTTAATCATCAACACTGCTTAACTTTGTGTCATTGAATATGTGGCTCTCTATCTCATTGTCTAATTACTAAATATGGTAAATATTTGAGTTCCTAACACACAATCCTGTGAGGTGCCACTTATGGGATAAAACCCAACAAAGGGATGGAACGGTGGCTCTGTGGTTAGCACTACTGCTGCACAGCACCAGGGACCTGGGTTCAATTCCACCCTCAAGCAACTGTTTGTGTGGAGTTTTCACATTCTCCCTGTGTCTGCGTGGGTTTCCTCCCATAGTTCAAAGATGTGCAGGCTGGGTGGACTGGCCATGCTAAATTGCCTGTGGTGTTCAGGGATGTGTAGATTATAGGGGGATGGGTCTGGGTGGAATGCTCTGAGGGTTGGTGTGGACATGTTGGGCCAAACGGCCTGTTTACACACTAGGGATTCTATGATCTATGACTATTCCTACTCACTACCTTCAGCCACTCAACCTAATTCCTAACCAGATCAATAATGTGCTTTTTTGTTTTAAAAAAAAAGGTAGGGTAGTGTTGTAGCACAGAAGCACCTAGGTGTGCAGGTATGTAGTTTTTTGAAGTTTGCATCATGGATAGGCAGGGTGGTGAAAAAGGCGCATGGTATGCTTGCCTTCATTGCTCAGTCCTTTGAGTTTAGGAGTTGGAAACCCATATTGAGGTTGTACAGGATGTTGGTGAGGCCTCTTCTGGAGTACTGTGTCCAGTTCTGGTCATCCAGTTATAGGAAGGATATTATCAAGCTGGAGAGGGTTCAGAAGAGATGTTGCCAGGTATGGAAAGTTTGAGTTATAAAGAAAGGCTGGATAGGCTGGGACTTATTTTCATTTGAGCATAGTGGGTAGAGAGGTGATCTGACAGAAGTTTAGAAAATAATGCAAAGTATAAATTGAGTTAATGGTAGTTGTCTTTTCCCTAGGGGGATTGGGGATTTCAAGACAAGGGGGTGCATTTTTAAGGTGAGTGGAGTAAGATTTAAAAAAGACATAAGGCAAATTTTATACACAGAGGGTAGTTTATGTTTGGAATGACTTTCCTGAGGAAGTTGTGGATGCAGATACAATTACATTTAAAAGACATTTGGATAGATACATGAATAAAAAGGTTTGGAGGGATATGGGCTAGGGGCAGGCAATTTAATTTGGGATTATGTTTGGCATGGACTGCTAGGACCAAAGGGTCTGTTTCCGTGCTGTGTGACTCCATGACTCTTTTATCAATCATTCTATGATTATATGGGACTCAAGCAATTTTTTTGCAAGAGATGTTAGGTTAACTTGTCTCTAACTTTCGCTTTCTCGTCCTCTATCCGAAATAACAGAATGGTGCATACAATTTTCCAAGTGAAAAGAAAATTTCTAAATTGAGAGAACTTTGAAAGATTATGCCTAGGGAATCTGACAAGTTCTCAACTGCTTTCTTTAAAATCCTGGAATGGAAGCCATTTGGTCCCAGAGATTGGTCATTCTAGTTTTTTTTTAAAATAGTACTTTCCTCATAATAATTTTAGTGAGTTCATGTCTTTTATTCAACATTAGTTTCCCTCTGTTGTCCAGCATGCTATCCTAATCTTAACTGTAATTACTGTTACAAAATTATTAAAAGTAAAGCAAAGAACTGAGGATGATGGAGATCTGAAGCACAGAAAAACAGAAGTTGCTGGAAAAACTCAGCAGATGTGGCAGCATCTGTGGAAAGAAAACAGAGTTAATGTTACAAGTTAAGTCTGTTTTATTGCCACAGATGTTGCCAGATCTGCTGAGATTTTCAAGCAATTTCTGTAACTATTAAAGGTAATTTTTCCTTATTGTCATTTGCAGTTACCTGTTTTAAAGGAACACAAATTGATCTTGATTACCTTTTTGTCCAAATATAATTGTACATAACTCTTATTGCCTATTTTGTTACCTTTAGCTGTTGTTTGTATCTCCTCCAGTCACCGTGATCTGTACATTTTTTTCCCATTTTCCTATGTGAATGTCCTTGAACACTTTCGTCATTATTTTGACAGTTTTATTTGGCAAGTAGATCTCTTATCTCTTGGGGGAATAGACTGGTTCTGAACCATAACACAAACACTTTTGAACAGCTTTCTCTGTTCTTAGGGCTAAAGCAATCAAAGGGATGTGAGGCAAGTGCTGAAAAGTGGAATTTGTGTAGATAGGTCAATGCAGATTTGATGGGCTGAAGGGCCTCTTCTGCACTGCGTGACTCTATGGCTCTTATTGATTCTTGAACATCTTAAAATATCCTAAACACGTGGAAGAGTTTTGCTACCTTTTTGCTTATCCCAATCTCTATTCAAGTTAAAATCTTCAAGTCAGATCACACTGCCTCTGCTACATGCTGGACGATTATACACCATAACAACATACATCTTATTTAAATAGTGTAAATGTGTCAACTGTGAGGAGCAAATATGTGAACCAACTTCGTAAGCAATTATTCTTCACTTTTGAGAAAAAAAGATGCTTGACAAGAGGGAGGCAATAACTCTTAAAATACTTTCAGGTATTTGAGCTCAATACAATAGGAAGACATAGATAATGCTTCTTTGTACAGAGGATGATCAACAGCAGAAACTGGTTCTGCCATGAAATTGGATTAATCTATTTATATCTTGTTCAGTTCTTTCCATGACCTCACCCTTTCCCAGTTCTCCGGCATTCCAACCCTCTGAGAACCCAGCAATCCTCCAATTCTGGCCTCTTGTGCACATCTGCTTTCATTCACCTTACAACTGATGACTATGTCTAAGATTCAAACTCTCATTTCCTCTCTCAGTCTTCTCTAAATCTCTCCATGTACATCTCCACGTTAGGAAGCTGCCTGAAACCTACTGCTTCAACCAAACATTTGATCACTTGTCCTAAAAACCCATAATTTGATTTTTTATTATTATTCATTTGTGGGACGTGGGCATTGCTGGCTGGCTAGCAATTATCACTCATCCCTAGTTGCCTTCTTGAACCACTGCAGTCCTCCTGCTGTGGGTTGACCCACAATGCCTTCAGGGAGGGAATTCCAGGATTTTGACTCAGCAACAGTGAAGGAACAGCAATTTATTTCCAAGTCAGGATGGTGAATGGGTTGGAGGGAAACTTGAAGTGGTGGTGTTCCCATATATCTGCTGCCCTTGTCCTTCCAAATGGAAGTGGGTTTGGAAGGTGCTGTCAGAGGATCTTCGGTGAATTTCTACATTGCATCTTGTAGATAGTACACACTGCTGCTACTGTGCGTCGGTGGTGGAAGGAGTGGATGCTTGTGTATGTAGTGCCAATCAAGCGGGGCTGCTTTTGTCCTGGATGGCGTCAAATTTTGTATAACACTGCTACAAAGTGTCTTGCGATGATTTACTTGGTTAAAGATGCAGTATATTGCAATTTCAAGCTGGTGTAAGAAGCAGAACAATGTTGGAAAGAAAAGTAAGTAGTGTTATAAATAGGCAGTCTAGAAATAAAAGGCAAAAATGTATTGAAGGATAATTTTTCCTTTAAAGCTATCTTATGGTCCTTTTTTGATTGAAATGTGTATGGGAGCATGTTTTTTACAGATAGTAACAATTAACACAAAAATAATAATTAGAATAGAATAGAAAAGGATAGCCTTTATTGTCACGTGCACCCTACTTGGTGCAGTGAAAAGTTTCTCATGTCACCGCTTTGGAACCATCTTAGGTACAGAGTAACTAAGTACAGATATATTAAGTGTTTGTTACAGAATTGAAAGAGTGAATAAAAAAGTCTAGCATAGGAATACAAAGTTTTAAAAATTACTCAAATTACTCAAAGCCCAAAATAAGAATAAAAAGTATCTTTAAAAAGTACTTAAATTATAGTTCTTTTCACTGAGTCCGTACCCACTGGGCTTCAGAACACAAGGCCTCGTTGTGTCCACATGCCAGGCTCTGGCCTGCGAGTCACCTCCAGGACTCCTCTCCCAGGCCGGCCCGGACTCAGACTCCCTCCCCCTCCAGGCTCCCGCCTGCGACTAGCCTCTGGAACTCCTTTCCCAGGCCATCCTAGACTCAGACGGCCTCCCACTGCGGACTCCAGCCCATGACTTGCCTCCGGGACTCATCTCCCTGGCCATCTTCTTCAGAATTGCTGAATTTATTAAATCCATAAATGTCAAAAGGAAAGTATTTACTGACAGACTGTAGTTCTTATCGGTAGCTTCTGACTGTAAAATCTTCTAAGTAAATGTTTGCAGTCATACAATCCATCAGACTCTCAGAATCAGTCTTAGGTTTGTCTTTGGGCTGTAGTGGTCTACTTGACATGCTGAATGATCTATTCTTTTGTCTGCTTGTGCAACCTTTACTGGTGAGTGGAGGTGCACAAGAGGATAGATGCATCATAACAGAAAATTCTACAGACATGTTAAACAATGTGATTAATCACAACTACTGAAAATACATTTTAAAGCCAATGAATTAAATATGAACATTAGAATTGTTCTTATATCTGTGTGTAAGTATGTACTTGTGTGGTGCAGGAACAATAATTTATCCACCATTGCTAGCTGTGTTTGCATCATTACCAGACCCTCCTTTTTTTTAACCTTCAGCCCCTTTATGAATAGTGGTAAATGTCACACAGTGTGCCATGTACAAAATCTACATACTAAATTGTGACAATATAATTGGCTAATTTTCCTTTTAGTGCCTGTTGTAACCCAAGTATTTACTGACTAAAGCAGCTAATTTGTTTAATATGATTTCTTCAGTAATGGGATCATTAACTGATATCCTTCCATATGGATGGTTAAAATGCCTGACAGAAGAATAAAGGATTTATGGTAAATGGTTGTAACGTATGATCCTATCTCTTAATCTTACACAATTGTTTTCTTATTTCTCTCACTATTTAAAGGAAAATCATACAAAAGTGTTATATTTTAGTTTGTACAACCTTTAATATTGTCTTCTAACATGATGATTGTTTTGTTCCTTATGCTATCTTAATGCTGTAGATGAAATATATTTGTATGTTATTGTAACAGCAAGAAGCGATTATACCCTGCTTAGAGAATGTCTATTCCTGAGTGATTCTTCTGCAACCTTAAAGATGTATGTGGAGCATCAGTCTAAAAGAGCTGTTATTTACTCATCTAGGACCCATTACTTTGTGAAAAGATAATTTCATTTCTTAAATGCTCATATCCTCATTCAGACAAATCCTTTTGGAAGTGAGCAAATATAAGCACAGAAAATTTGCAAAGTGAGATTACAGGGCAATTTTCTATTTGAACTATTTGACAGCAGAATTAAATACGTTTTAAACTCCTAAAATTTCAACTGTTGACTTGAGAAATGAACCTAATTTAATTAAGTTCCTTTACCTATATACGTTTTTGCAATTCTTCAGCAAATTTAGTGCCTGTCCTCTGAGCTAACAACAATGGTGTCTATTTATCATATTTTATTTACTAATTAAAATGCCATTAGTCATAATTGAAATTTCCAGTTGTCTGGCAAATGCACTGAACAACATTGCAATTGCATGCTAAGATAAATGGTACCTGCATAGGAAAACCTATTTTAGGTTTTTACAGCTAGGCTGTAATTTCTGATGGCGAACTATGGTCTGAACATAAACCCTAATATTATTGTCAATCTGACTCTAGTACAGCAAACCTTGATTTTTTTTAAAAGAATAATTTTCACTGAAAATATTTTTATCAGAGCTGCAGTGCTTTGAAATTTCTCCTTCAGAATATTGGCCGATCCTTGAAAGTGGGTTTGGGTATTAGGGTGAATAATTGACCTGTGCCTGTCATTGTGTAGAACAGTAGATTTGTGCTGTTTGTTGGATAACTTTGGTATTGTGTACGGCCATATGGATCGTTGACTGCATGTATCAGCAGGTGACCTGATATCATGCATGGTTCATGTTACTGAATCTGTGCCATGATACTTTGACGAATAGTTAAACATGTGAGACAGCAAGCATTACGGTTTGATAGAAGAGGTGGAAAGGAGTAAAAGTGTTCTGTATCCACAGAGAGAAGGAGGACCTTCAAAGGGATGAAACAAGACAGACCACCCAACATCAGCCAAGACACAAGAACTGACAAATGGCAAACTCAGTCCTGTCAATCCTACAAAGTCTTCCCTGTCAAGATCTGAAGGCTAGTGCCAAAACTGGGAGAGCTGTTTCCTTCAGTAATCAAGCTAGAGCCTGATTCCCTGTAGCAAGAAGACTCCTTAGGTCTTGCGATGAGAAACTGTCTGAAAAGCTCAACACAGCTGGGACTTAGCCAAATAAAAGATTTAGCCCAAAAGCAACTCACACCAGATTTCAACAGTAATAGAAAAGTAACTCTTTTTATTGTAACACACTTATCTTTAATGTGAGCAGTGAAAAACGGGGATTTCTAATCTACTGCCATGCAACTTAAATGATAGCCTTTAAAAACCCCCAAACACACAAACACTCAGTCATGATTAAGATAGACAAAGGCCAGATGGTTTGACACAGATGCTATAGCTGAAAAATGATATAGTTAGTATAAACAAAATTCCAAAGATCCTAAATCCCTGATTTCACGTGTTGATTGTAATGCATTACACAGTCTTGTGATTTTTTTTTTTTAGTACTGATGACCTGCGTAGGGTAATGGTCATTCTTTCAATCAGTAGTTTCCAATATTTCCAGTATCAAGGCACACTTCAATGAGTCAAACAATTCCATAGCTCACCCAATTTTTTCAGCTGCATTGATAGCTCACAATCAATTTAAGATGCATTTGGACAAACATATGAATGGGCAAGGAATAAAGGGATAGGGACCATGAGCAGGCAGATGGAATTAGATTAGAATGGCATCACGGTCAGCCCAGACATGGTGGGTCAAAGGGCCTGTTCGATATTACTCGCATTTATTGTGGTTATGGCCTTACTAGAGAGGATTGCAATATAGTGCATATAACGAGCCAAAGAAAGATCAAAAATATTAACGTTTCAAATGTCTTCAACTGTGAGCACACATACATTTTCAAAATCTGCTCAGTTCAACTGATATCACGCCTACAATCTGTTTATATGCAGGCATGATTAAGGTTTCAGCAACGATATGCTCAGCCACCCGCTAACGAGCCTCTTGAGCTTTTTCCAATACCTGTACACACTCCATGGACATTGGGTCTGCTTGATGTTTTGTTCTGTCAATCTCTTAAAAGTACTGAATGTGTCTGTTCATAACAGATTGATGTTTCATCTGTAAATGGCATTTTACTTGGTAACTTCACAGTGTTTGTTGGCTTCTCTCTGCAGATGAGACATTCAGGTAAGGGGTAAGTGACATTTCCTGACTATGAAAATTCAAAGACCAGATCTCATTATACAGTCTCTGAACAGTTCTTGCTTTTTGGTTTTAGGTTCAGATGTTTAAGCAATTGAATTAGTGGTGGAATGGGCCATTTTAACCAGAAATTTATTAATTTCTTTTTAGAATCTATTCTATAACTTAGAACAGTGGCTTAAGTAAAAACGTTCCAAAAATCTTCATCTTAAAATCTGTGCTAATGTGGAAACATGTCCAAGCAGGCAAGCCTGTTCAATAGACATTCAACAGTGGTGTGGCTCTTTACTGTGCATGCACAGTTTCTTTGCATCCCAGAGTTACAATCCTTGATCATTGTATACAGTCAGACTGAATGTTTGGGCCTGTACATGCAGAAGCAGGCTGCATAATGACAGATTTCCTACCTCCTGCACATGCACAGTGTCAAGTCTTCATGCATTCTTGGTATTGAAAGCCTACACAAAGCAGTGCTTCTTCCCTGGAATTTTGTGGTACACTTTTCATCCTGCTACAGCACACCAGTTGAAAACCTGTGCTTTGAATCAATGGTTGATTGGGTCTTGTTTTAGAACTGTTTTAGGTTTTTTTGGATTTTCTGTCTATGGACGATAGCGGGTGAGATGGACACTTTCTTTTCACAGGATCTGAATGTTTCTTTCACTCTGCTGCCCTGGTACTTACTATTTTTTAGCACTCTGCATTTCAACCAATCAGAAGGTTATTGTCAGGCAGAATTTCTTTAACTTGAACAATTCTGTTCCTCTCACGGATCCAAAAACAATATTGCATTGCACAGCTCAACGCTTGATTTTTTTAAAGTTGCGAAACTCATCTGATATTTCAATGTTTGGGGTCCAACATCTGTTTCATTTTAGAGTCTTAATAAAGAAATATATGTGGGCCCTTACAAAATAGATATGAAACACTTTGGGCTGGATTTTGCCAGCCTTTTGGAAATAGATTGGGATGGAGGAGGGCAATAACATAGGGAAGGTGTTGGTGGCTTACCAGCCTTTTTGCCATTTTGGGGCCATTTTGCTAATGATGGGGATAGGGGAGGATAGCTATTCCACCAAAACGCCAATAAAGTCTCTTAAGTGACTAGCGGAGGGCCTCTTGCTTTTTCTGCTGGTATTTCACCACTGAGGGATGGCTGGGTAGTTCCTGGAGGCCTTCGGGTAGCCCCATGTGGGGAGCCTTCCTTTTCAGGAATTTATTGGCCCATGTGGATCTTCCCACCCCTGTGGGAAGGGTGCCATCTATACTCACCAACACCTAACCTGTTTGATTCACCACGGCCTGCCTGACTGGCCCCGATCTCTACAATCTGCACCTGACTGTGAGACACACATTCATTGCTGCACCTTCCTCCAAGTGCAGCCCCAGCAGTGCCCACCACTGTGTGTGGGACTGTTTGGCTGGGAGGTCATAAGCAGTACTTAATAGGGAGTTAATTGACAATTGCTAATAAGGTGTGTCGCTGGGTCCCATTGAGCAGTGAAATGGGGAAGGGTCACTACCTTTGGCTGGCAGAACCCATGCCACCAGAACTAAATTCAGCCTTTTGATTCTGCTTGATAAATTTTCTATATAGATCATGTTTAGAATATGCTGATAAGAAATATTCTATACTGCTCATTTTTAGTTTTGAAGTAATTAACTGCAAGAAGTAGGCTCGGTTAAACTATCGAAATAGCTGAGCTTAACAGCACATCATTTGTTCAAAGATGTCAAGGAAAGGACAATTGCCGGTCTCTGATTAATTTTCCAAAGCTAATAAGTTGTTACCTACTTGTAACATTTTGAAGTAAAGATATTGCTGGAGTATCTGCTAACAATGTAATAGTATCCAAAATTGAGGCAACAGATCTAAAGTAAAAGTCAAAAATCTTGATGACTAGATTTGTTTTCAATAGATATCATTGTACATAGGGTCATCTACCTATGATGAAACATAATCACAATAAGAGGGTTAATAAAAAGGGGGCATAATTTTGCGATGAAGGTCAAAAGATTTGGAGGCAGTTTGGGGAATTTTTTTTCACCCAGACATTGATGGCAATCTGTAATGCACTGACTGGGAGGGTAGTTGAGGCTGGGGACTATACAACTAATAAAAAGTACTTTTATAATTGTTGTGTTATTCAAGGCTATGGGCCAAGTTGTAGAAAGTGACAATTTTTGTGAAGCCCACTATGGCTGAATAACCTACTGCAGTCACTAACAAGCATATTCCTGGTAAATGGAAGAAACCCATAATTTATTGTCAGCAGAGACTTGGAGCTATGAACTAAATTTGGATCAGAGCTCTTCAATCCACTGCAGTGGACAGACATACTCATTGTTCACCAATATGGATTTTTTTCCCCTCTTTGGCAGTAAAGTGAATGTGTGAGCAATCCACTAATTTTGCAGAACTTTCTTTATCTGTTAACCGTTCTTTCAGTAGAGCCGTAAAGTTAAGGGGTCTTTTTACATTTTGTAGACAGCAATCTGTATTGTCAAATCTGTAAGTCACCTCACATCCAGGCAGTCACAATGCCCTTTCATAGTCGCTGTTACTCATATGCTTCATAATGCCATCCCTGTTCCATCTGCTACTTTTGGTTGCATTTGCTGCAGAAGCCAACATTTAGCCTTCGGTAAGAAGTGATTCTAAATGTGGGGATTGTAAAACCTGATGCAAGCTTGGACAAATGATTGCATGGGTGAATCTGAAGTTTGTTATGAATTGTGAACTCATTACCATTATTCACTCAGTATTGCACAATTTACATCTCACACTCATTGATATGAAAACTTTCTGTTTGGTCTCTTTTTCAAAAGTGCACTGTTTTGTTGCAGGTATCAGTACAGGCAACATGTGTCACATTGACTGCAATGAGTGTAGACAGGTGGTATGTGACAGTATATCCACTCAGATCCCTGAGGCAGAGAACACCCCGGGTGGCAATGGCTGTCAGTCTTGGAATATGGATTGGTAAGTGAAAAGAAATCAAAGCCTAGGATGGGAATATTTGGTTAGTATTTTTACGAGAATGTTCATTCATTTTCTTTTGCCCTCAGTGACAATAACAAATACTTAACTAATGTACTTCAGGAAAGGATAATTGCTACTCCATCATTTTAAATCTACTAGTTTAACAGTTAATGTTTTTTTGCAACCTCTGTAAGCAAACAAACATGTACAATAAATCCACCTTTCCCAGGGCAATTAACTTGACACAAGTTGCTACTCGCATCTGACAATCATATGGCTCAGTGTTAGTCCTCCGGACACAAATTAATCTTGATAAAATGTGTAATTAAATTGCAACATAAAGTTATGTTTTAGTTATATTAATTTAGCAATACTGTAGGTGTTTCTGCCATCAGCTGCCTTGTCTTTTGTTCTAGAATTCCCTCTCTAAATCTATACATCTCTTCAACTCACTCTCCTTAAAACATTCCATAAAGCTCATCTCTGTGAACATTTTTTTTCAACCCTTCATAGTCTTTCCTTCATTAGTTAAGGACTTGTTCGTCATTTTGCCATATGAAGCACCATGTATATTCTTCTATGTTAAAATGGCTGCATAAATAACCATTTATTCTATTGTTCTATTGACTCATATTTACATTCTATATTCTTAAAATAATTTTTGTTTCTCATTCTGAAATATTTTAAAGTAATAATTGGAAACTTCATAAAATGAAGTAAAAATTATACTTTTATCTGAAATAGTTGCCTCTTGTAATCTGTTGCAGGGTCTTTTATTGTGTCCATACCAGTGGCTATGTATCAGAAAATTCAAAATGGATACTGGTTTGGACCCCAGGTCTATTGCAGTGAATCTTTCCCTTCTGCTTCCCACGAGAAGGCCTTTATCCTTCATAACTTCTTAGCTGTCTACCTTCTCCCATTGGTCACAATCTGTGTGTCTTATACTGCCATGCTGCATCAGATGGGGCGACCAGCTGTGGAACCCATTGACAACAACTACCAGGTAGACTTTAATTGTGTATTGTATTTATTAAAGCAAATCTCCATGCTCTAAATTGCTTATCAATAGTGACATAAGAAGCCTACTGGTTGGGCTAAGTTACATTTTTAGATTAAATGTATACTTGCAAATACCCAAGTGATCAAGTATGCCAGACAATAGTAATAGTATTTGGCAATAGTACTGAAGACCTGTTTGCCAATACATGGCTCTACAAATAAATAAAACACTGGTTCATGAATGTCATGTAATGTATAGATGATTCTTGATTTGGTTTTGACATCAAGTGTGGCTTACAATTTTCCTGCATAGAAAAAGAGAGCAAGAGTCAAGGTGGTGGAAGGTAATCAAGGAGAAAGAGGGGGAATTAAAAATAGTTCAACATAATGTTGAGGTGGAGGAAAGAAACAATAGTTAACCAAGGTAGTTTATTTCATTCATGTAATATCAAAGAAATTATTTTCTGAAATTCATTCTGGTGAATGTTATTTTTAATTCCTTTAGCAAAATAGACACAAGGTTTTAGATTATTAAATGACTATAATTTTAATATTTATGTTAAATAATTAAAATAAGTGGTTAATACCAAAATTTCAATCAGAATATGTATTCTAAAGTTCCATAGGTTTTAATCTGAAATACTAATTCCTTGTTATAGGTTCACTTTTCCTGCAGATGGTGAGTTTCAACTAAGGATGAAATTAGTGCCTTCAAAAATGTTAAAAATCTAGTTGATCATCGATGAAGTTTACAGTTTATTCGATGATCTGTAACAAGCATGTTATCTTATGATCCAACTTTCCTTTCTGTGCTTTGGCTATCCAATACTTTTATCTTCCATTATAGTTTGAGGTCATCAAATTTCTATTGTCCTTGACCGAGATTGCACCAACTCATGTTTCTCCATCTCCCTTGTGCTCACTGATTTACATTGGCTCCCAGCAACATCTCAGTTATAAAATTCTCATCCTTGTTTTCAAATCTCCACATGGTCTCTTTGTCTCTGTAATCTCCTGCCCTGCAACTCTTTGAACTATTTGCCCACCTCTCATTCCAGTCTCTTGAACATGCGACTCTAATTACATTAGCGGCAACTGTGCATTCAACTGCTAAAACTAAGTTCTGGAATTCTCCTCTTAAACATACCCGTATCTCTATTTCTCACCTTTTGGACACTCCCTAAAAGCTACTACTTTGATTTAGCTTTTGAACATCTACCCTATTATCTCCTTACATGGCTTAGAGTCAAATTTTTTTTGATAATGGCTCTTCAAGACACTTTACTGCAATAAAAGTGATATAAATATACATTGTTGTTAATGTTAAACCATGTTGTAAGTTGAAAATTCACCCAACTGGTTTCTGTGCTCTGGAGTAAGGTAGTGACAAATGTTCTCTGGCAGGCAGCAGGTCAAAGGGACATGTAAGAATGAATGAACTTCTGGAGTTTTGTTGGAGTACCTGTGAGAGATCGGAGACTAAGTATGCAGAATTTTCACCAGAAAGTATATGGTGTGCATTTGAAAATAGGGTAGCTTTTACAGAGTCTTTGAAAGAATAAGCTTGATGGATTGATTACCCTCTTGCCTCTCCATATTTTCGTATGCTTTCATGTTCTTCTCACAAACGATACTTGTATTTTGCAGGTTCAACTTCTTGCTGAAAGATCAGAGGCCATGCGCACAAAGGTGTCCAGGATGTTGGCAGTTATGGTCCTTCTCTTTGCCCTTTGTTGGGGTCCCATCCAGTTGTACATCCTTTTCCAATCATTTCTTCCAAATTTTAACAGGAATTACTATACATACAAAGTCAAAATCTGGGCCCATTGCATGTCCTACACAAATTCCTCCATCAATCCTATAGTATATGCGTTCATGGGAGACAACTTTAGAAAATCATTCAAGAAAGCTTTCCCATTCATCTTCAGACAGAGAGTTGGGAACACAAACAGTGGAAATGCTGCTGGCAACACGGAGATGCATTTTGTTTCATCTGGAACGTAAGGGATTTGGATATTTTGGGATATATTGCTTCAATTGTTGAAAATATTTGTGTTGAACCAGGAAAGTCTGATAGAAGACTTTATATCAACTATTGTTAGAATTTCATTCTGTTTGACTAAGTGCCAGGCACCCATTAACAGCATCATTCACACTTTACATGGGTGAATAGTTGTTCCTACGCAACCTGGTATGATGCTGCTTGACCTGCTGTGTTCATCCAGCCCCATGCTTGTTATCTCGGATTCTCCAGCATCTGCAGTACCTTTTATCTCTCATGCCAGTAACATCATCCTGTTTTTATATAACAAAAAGTACTTAATATCCATATCATTGATCAATTTTGAAAAACATTTTTCCTAAGACACTGAGATAACAAGCATGGGGCTGGATGAACACAGCAGGTCAA
>JAHRHZ010000043.1:26737228-26783614 GCA_024137785.1 Ginglymostoma cirratum
CATCAAGAAAAAAACAATTACATTCATATAGTACCTTTTGTGACCTCAGAACATCCCAAATCACTTCATAGCAAATGAACTTCTTTTTAAACATAGTGAGGGTTGGAAAGGAAGATTTTCTGTCCTGATCTCTACCCATTATATGTGTCACTTGTGTGTAACAAAATCTGACAAATAACAATCAATAATAATCAGATCAACTAATTTAGTGATGTTGGTTGAGGATAATTATTGGCCAGAACAGCAGGATTCCATTCTGTCATGGGATTTTTTTTGCAACCACATGAGAAGGCAGACAGAGCCTCAGTTCAACATCACTTCTTGGAAGATGATACTTATGCTTCCTTGGTACTGTATTGAAGTATTAGCCTGGATGATACTTTAAAGATTCTAAAATAGGACTTGAAACCATAACCTTCTGACTCAGTGGCAAGAGTGCTACCTGCCCTCCTAGACAATGCTGAATCCTTTCTTTGAAGGGCTCTGTATTCCAATATGTTTATGAGTAGAAAATCACTAGTTGTATTCAATCTCTGTACATCTTGATATATTGCTTAGTGTACAAAATAAACATTCAACATGATTTTTGTGTTATTCTTGCAAATATAAATGATTGGCTATTTTATTTTAAAACATGATTAAGAGGTTGAAATGGGTCTTTAAATCTCCAGTCGTATGTTCTATTCTATCATGAATTAACTTATAGCTGAAATAGAAAATAGCCATTTCTGACCTATGCGGACACGAAGGATTCAAGATTCCATTATTGAAACTGGGTTGAGTTATGTATCCCAATTCAAACAGGCAGTAGAATTCTCTAAAATGCCCATTCTAAGGAGGAGAAAGTTCAGGCAGCACTTTCTCTCCTAACCATGCCTGTTGTTTATGGATATCAGATGGGGATCGGGTCAGGTTTAGTTTTGACACAATTAAGCACCCAGTTAAATAGACTAACAACATTTGCTGCCTTTCAAAATGGTGGTGGCTGAAGTAACCAGGTTAGAATTTAGGAAAGGAATTATTCACATGAGTTAGATATTGCATAGTGCTATTGAGGTATCCATTGACTCAATTTGTTAAAGAATAATTAAAATTTTTACACCATAGAGGGACACCATGCATCCAGTCATAACCTTGCAATTTCTTTGAAGAAATAATCCTATTAGTCCACTCCTCACACCTGCCCTCCTCTTTTCAAATTTGTTTTGCCAGCATTTAAATTGTGCTTCCTATAAAACAAATAATTACATGACAGCATTGAATGAGGGATATCATTGATGTAGCAAACCTGTAGTTGGAATAACAACTGGGATGACAGATTCAGTGCATTATTTGTGAATATTTCCAATTTTCAAACAGTAAGAAGGAATCCAAATCTTTATAATTAATCAATTTCCAATCTCTCTTTATAAGCAATGCTTATTTTTTGCACTGCATGCATTTGGCTCAAATAACTTTCCAGATTCTGTTGCTTTATTGTGATGATGGGTATGTGGATTATTACTTTATCTATCGTTTCCATAATTCATTTAAGAAAAACTAATTTGTTCAGTACAGTAAGTCTTTAATAGATTATTTCAGTGGTGAATAAAATCATATTTACTAAATCATCATCTTAAGAGCCGTGTTACTTTAAAAGCTGGATACGCTGATGAACCAAGATGAAGCTACGTGACCAACTTTCATGTGCTGGTTACATATCTAATCGTCTGTAACTGGAATTTGTATTCTGAGTTGTTGAATAAATCTGTATGAGATTTTAAATTAAACCGAATCCATGCTATTCAATCTATGTTGCTTACCCATAACACATGAAAATATGACACGGTGATCATTGGAGGAGATATTTCTTAAGAATTAAAGGCAATGTTGCAAACTTGAAAACCACAAGGCAATACTTCAGCCAAGACATGCAGTAGCATAAAAGTTACATATGTACTGTGATCCCAGAGAAAAAAATGACAGTTGATTTGTGAGCCTGTTCAGACAGATAGTTAGTTCCAAATTGGGATGGAGAAGCTGCAGGGCAGTCAAGACAACCTCTGGTGTAATTCCTGTGCAAAAAAGATAGAAAATGTATAAAGCAAAAGAGAACGTTTGACCTGCAGCTGAAAACAGCACAGGGAAGAATTTGAAAGAAAACACAGCAGATCCATTGTTAAATCTCCACAGAGTAATTTTATGATAGCAAGACTACTATGAATCCTGTGGACGTTGATAGAATTCATAAAAGATGAGGAACAAAGAATGGATGTTACCAAATCCAACAGCATGAATTGAAAAGATACAAAGGATTAAACAATACTTTCTTTAGATTTAGCTGTTGCAGAGCCAGGTTAGCATTGCAAAGTTGGGTAGAGTAATTGTGAGGTGGAAGGCAGGAAGCTAAAATATGTGGTTCCTTTAAGAGATTTGTGCTTTGTCAGAACTTATAATTTTTAAAAAAGATGTGTCTGTGAGCAGCAGCTGAAGTTGCCAGCACAGAGAGCCTCAAAAAGTGAAGCAAGTGTATCAAAAATACCTTTTCTGAAGAAGGGTCTCAACCCGAAACATCAGCTCTCCTGTTCCTCTGATGCTGCCTGGCCTGCCGTGTACTTCCAGCTCCACACTGCGTTATCTCTGACTCCAGCATCTACAGTTCTTGCTGTCTCTCTATCAAAAAGGCCCTTCAGTAGCAGAAAAACAGCAGTTTTATTTTGATGTTGGGACGACGAGTTTGAATTCAGCCAATTAATTTAAAACCAAACTCAGCAATTCAGAGCTAATTGAATTTAAATCTGATGATGTGGACAACCTGAAACCACTCATATTCTAAGAATTTGATTATGTCAATACGGGTATGTAAGATTAGGGCATTTGGAAAATCAGAGACAACCAACTGTCATCTGAAAAAGAGGTACAACTGCGACCTGCCAGAGTTAGTACCATTCTACTCTCAGAGAAAGTCCATCTAATTAATTAAAGGTACCACAGTATTTTAGCTCAAAGTCCTCATTGAAGAAATTATAGAAATAAAACATCCCTGACAGCAGAATTAATGGAAGAAAGGCATTTATGAAGAGACCGGCAATGACAGAATATTCCAGAAAATAGTCTGTGCGAATGCAGAGAGATTAAGTTATACTTTATTGCTTCTTATTAATTGGGTTTATGTTAGTGGGACTTGTCTTTACTTAAACAGCAGTGCATTAAAATTTAGACCAGTTAGGGAGTAGTTAGTAATCTAAGAGAGAATTGTCGGTTTGTTAGTAATTTTGTTAATTTGTTCAATGAGTTAAATAAATAAACCATTTCCTGTTACCTATAAAGTGGAGATCAGGGATTTTCTTTCTTTAAACCACTGTTTTAATAGACTACAAGGGGAAAGATGAGGTTCTATGTGTGCTTAGATGGTAATTATTAGTGGGGAACCCCTACTCCTGTCATAACAGATTGGGGGTTAAAATTGTTTCAGAGATAGTAAGAACTGCAGATGCTGGAGAAATTGAATTGAGTTGCTGTTCCTGCAATAAATAGGGAGGGAGGGGGAGGTGGATAGAAGATGGAGAGAGGAGAAGATAGGTGGAGAGGAGACAGACAGGTCAAAGAGGCAGGGATGGAGCCAGTAAAGGTGAGTGTTGGTGGGGAGTTAGGGAGGAGATAGATCAGTCCAGGGAGGACGGACAGGTCAAGGGGGCGGAATGAGGTTGGTAGGTAGGAGATGTGGGTGGGGCTTGAGGTGGGAGGAGGGGATAGGTGGGAGGAAGGACAGGTTAGGGAGGCGGGGACGTGCTGGGCTGGTTTTGGGATGCGGTAGGGGGAGGGGAGATTTTGAAGCTTGTGAAATCCACATTGATACCATTGAGCTGCAGGGTTCCCAAGCGGAATATGAGTTGCTGTTCCTGCAACCTTCGGGTGGCATCGTTGTGGCACTGCAGGAGGCCCAGGATGGACATGTTGTCTGAGGAATGGGAGGAGGAAATGAAATGGTTCGCGACTGGGAGTTGCAGTTGTTTAGTGCGAACCGAGCGTAGGTGTACCGCAAAGCGGTCCCCAAGCCTCCGCTTGGCTTCCCTGATGTGGAGGAGGCCATGATGGGAGCAGCAGATGCAGTCTACCACATTGGCAGATGTGCAGGTGAATATCTGCTTGATGTGGAAAGTCTTCTTGGGGCCTGGGATGGGGTGAGGGGGGAAGGTGTAGGGGCAGGTGTAGCATTTCCTGCGGTTGCAGGGAAAAGTGCCGGGTGTGGTGGGTCTGGAGGGGAGCGTGGAGCGGACAAGGGAGTCACGGAGAGAGTGGTCCCTTCGGAAAGCAGATAAGGGTGGGATTCCAAAGGGACCACTCTCTCCATGACTCCCTAAGATGCCTGAATAGTTAATGAGGCTGACTTTATATTACTACACAGTAGTCAAAGCTATCCAACAAAACACTTTGAGAAAATTAAAGGTCATAACATTGCCAGATTGCTTAAAGATGGCAGAAAATACAAAGCCATCGTAGATTGGTGACTGTCTGTGGGGTGTATGCACATTCTCCCTGTGTCTGCGTGGGTTTCCTCCGGGTGCTTTGGTTTCCTCCCACAGTCCAAAGATGTGCCGTCTAGGCGGATTGGCCATGCTAAATCGCCCATAGCGTCCAGGAATGCTTAGGTTAGGTTACTGCCTTGGGTTAGACATGGGAAATGCAGGGGTGGTGGAATGGGTCTGGGTGTGATGCTCTTCAGAGGGATGGTGTGGATTTGTTGGGCCGAATGGCCTGTTTCCACACTGTTGGGACTCTATGAGAAAGTGCTGAAGAGACTCTGAGAATAGCAGCAACAACAGACGTGCACAGGAGACCTCCATAATTGCAAGCATATACATGCGGTCAGCAGAAAGACTGAGCAGGTGGAGATTCAGAGTGGTAGAGTTGTCACCCAGAAAGTGTACATGTGTATGCTACACATTGTCCAGATGGAGTCAAGCAGTTAGAAGCAATTGCCACCATTAACATCATATACCCAAAGAAATTTGGCAAACCCACACACAGGACCAAAGCCAACATGGGAGATAGTGCAAATTTCTCACTAGTCAGAATCCTGATGGATGTGTGCCTGGATTATAGGAAGTCAATGATGCAATCGACAACAGCAAAATTAACTGCACATAATGGAATTTCTGAAGAAGGGTCTAGACCCAAAACGTCAGATTTCCTGCTCCATTGATGCTGCTTGGCCTGCTGTGTTCATCCAGCTCTACACCTTGTTGTCTCATATTCTCCAGCATCGGCAGTTCCTACTATCTCTGTAATAATACTGTGTGACTTTTGTTTTAGTTTCCAGTTCAGTTTGAAGGTGGCAACACAGCAATATGCAAAGAGGCTCCATGGATTTATACTAGTGAATGAAGATCAAAGATCAAAGCAAAACTAAACCTGCAGACTCCGAGTCCTCTATTTGTGGAATTGAAAGAAAATCTGGAGAGCCATGGTGGATGGGTAGGCATGGTTACACAGTGTGTTATGTCCCAGGAGAACTTGCGTTGTGATTTGCAACGTGCCCTCACAACTTGCTGAGGACGGCTTTGGTTGGGGACCTCATTGTGACAAGGTTGGGCTCTAAATTATGTGTAGGATGATGAAGGCCCATAGAGGCAGTAGACGTGCCAAATTGGTGAGGAAGGATCAGAAATGATAAAAGGATAACCAGGGAAAGTGCAGTGAACGTTAGTGGTCATTTGTGTGTGGGTCCAGAGGACATAAGAAGCCTTCTAAATGAATACCTTGTATCGGTGTTCACTAGTGAGTGGAACAATATGGGTACAGAAATTTAAAGAACTTAAAGATTTAAATTTAAAGGATTTAAGAAATTAGCACAGACAAAAAAGAGGTTTTAGTGGTCTGAGATAGTAGGAACCGCAGATGCTGGAAAATCTGAGGTGTAGAGGTGGATGAACACAGCAGGCCAAGCAGCATCAGAGGAGCAGGAAAGCTGACATTTCGGGCCTAGACCCTTCTTCAGAAACGGTTTTAGTGGTCCGACAGGTTTAAAAATAGATACGTCTACAGGACCAGATGAAATGTATCCAGGTTGTTGAGTGAGGCAAGGGAGGTAATAGGAGGGGCAATATTGTCAATTTTTCTCTGGCCACAGCCGAGGTTCCGCAGGACTAGAAGACAGCCAATGTGGTACCGTTATTCGAGGAGGGAGCAAGGGATAAATCAACAAACTACAGGTCAATCAGTCTAACCTCAGTGATGGGGAAATTATTGGAAGTAATTCTAAGGGACAGAATTAATTTATACTTGCAGAGTCAGGGATTAATCAAGAACAGTCAGCATGGTTTTGCTAAGGCGAGGTCGTTTCTGGCCAAATTGATTGAATTTTGTAAAGAGGTAACCAGGCATGTAGATAGGGCAATGCAGTCAACCTAGTCTGCTTGGACTTCAACAAGGCTTTTCATATGGCCCTGCATAGGAAATTGATAACAAACATAAAAGCTCAAGGGATCCAAGTAAATTTGGCTACTTAGATCCAAAATTGGCTGTGTGACAGGAAGTAAAGGGGGATGCTTAAGGGGCTTTCACTGATCAATGGCTGGGGGGTGGGATTAGAATATTTTGACCAGCACAGACTTGATGGGCCATAGGGCCTATTTTCTGGACTATAGACCTCTAACTCTAAAGGGTGAGGGGATCTGGTGGGTTTCATAGGGGAGTGGGAGGTGTTGATGGGTAACTCGAAAAGTCCAACTAACAAATTGAATCTCACCAAGTTTTCTTCAATTGAACTAATAGACGAATACAAAAAACCAACCATGGTTAACCAAGGAAATCAAGAATTGCATCAAATTAGGAAAAAAACAGACAACATGGCTAAGATTAGTTGTAAGCCAGGTGATTGGGCAAATTTCAGAACCAACAATGATGGCCAAAAAATAGAGGGAGAAAATACATTTTGAGGGTAAAACTTGCATTTAATATCAAAATGGACAATAAGAGTTTCTAAAAAGATATATGAAATAGGAAGAGAGAGGCCAGAGTGAGCATAGGCCCCTTATGAGGTTGAAAGCCGAAAGAACTGTGGATGCTGTAAATCAGGGAAAAAAACAGAAGTTGCTGGAAAAGCTCAGCAGGTTTGGCAGCATCTGTGAAGAGAAATCAGAGTTAATGTTTTGGGTCTGATGACGCTTCCCCTGTTCTGAGGAAGGGTCACTGGACCTGAAACATTAACTCTGATTTCTCTTCACGGATGCTGCCAGACCTGCTGAGCTTTTCCAGCAACTTCTATTTTTGTCCCTTTGAGATTGAAGCTAGGAAAATAATAATGGGGAGCCAGGAACTGCCAGAGGAGTTGAGTAAATACTATGCAACAGTCTTGACGGCCAATAGCTACTTTTCTTTTGTCTTCTACCCTTTCGAGTAGAAGTGTTACATCAACTGCTTTACAATCCCATGACTCTTTTCCAGAATCAAACGTTTCCTGGAAGATCACCACTAGTGCATCTACTATCTCTGTAGCTACTTCTCTTAATATCCTAGGGTGCATCCCATCAAATCCAATGGAATTATCAGCCTTTCGCCCTATTAATTTCCTCATACTTTTTCTCTGGTGGTAGTTACTCTATAATTTCCACTCCACGTTTTGCTCTTTGATTATTTTTGGAATGTTTTAGTGCCTTCTGCCTGGAGTGTATAGGGATTGCAAAGGATAGGAAGTGTTAGTAGTTTGGGAGTGAATAAGAGCTGTTGAGTTGACATGATGCATGCAATAGCGAGTATTGTAGTTCATAAGCCATTGTGAGATGCATATGTAATGGCAGAGTTAGAGTTACTGGTGGGCCATTGAGTGAGGTAACAGTGAAGATTGAGAGTCTTACCGCTGCGACGCTCAGGAGGTCGTTAACTTTCTTCATACATTACTTTGGGTTGCTTTTAACATGGGACACAGAGCTGACTTGGGCTGCTCTCTGTGTCCAGGTTGCCTAAGTGTGGTACAGAAGTGAAGTTGCTGGAAAATCTCAGCAGGCCTGGAGCATCTGTGAAAGAAAAAACCGAGTTAACGTTTTGGGTCTGGTGACCCAAAACGTTAACTCTGTTTTTTTCTCTTCACAGATGCTGCCAGACCTGCTGGGTTTTTCCAGCAAATTTGTTTTTGTTCCTGATTTACAGCATCCGCAGTTCTTTTGGTTTTTATTTTGCCGAAGTCTGGTGGTGTGGTCTCCTTTCTTGATCTGCAAGAAAAGGGACAGCCATCTTCTCAACTTGCCTTTCTGGGCCATTTTCTGATTTAGGAATAATGGTGCAGGGTCGCAATGTCAGATCCAGTTTCTGGCTTGCAGCATGTGAAATGTTGTGCAGTTAGGCTTTAGATATGGAAACAGCAGCCTGAATGCTGGAAGCTCTAAGTAGTGAGGAGCACTTTTACTTCTCTTGATGCTCAATTCCATGTGAAGGGCACCAAAGAGTCCAGCTGCATAATTACTGAGATGAAGAGTGGAAGATTGAGTGAGAAAAGATGCTCCAAGCTACGGTAGAGCAGGCACCATGAATCTCACTCGAAAAAGCATTGAATATGAAAAAAATTTACCTTACCTTACTAGAAAGGTTTAACAGAATTAATAATATTAAGAAATATTAAGGAAAACTTGATACGTTTATATAACATAATTATAATGGCAATTTATATTACATATTCCTACTAGCAGTTAACCAATGGAACAAGAGTTTTTATCTACATTTCTGGGCAGTGACATATTATCTAACTACAGAACTGCACTTTGCATATCAGCGGAGAAAACTTACATAATCTCAGAAATATCTCTCAGGCTATTTTATCATATTACATAATGATATTATGATATCCAGAGGATTTTGTACATTTTTTTATCAGCTATAAAAACAACCTAATCAATCCAACCTATGTGACAATGCTGGCTTTAAGAGATGTATTTTGTCCTGATTTCTTTTAAGAGAGATCGAAACAGAGGTGACAAGTAGCCTGTGGTAACATAAATAGCTTGTGAGGCCTTGGGCTTGTTTTAAAGTTGGAAAAATAGTAGCAGCCTGCATGGGTGTGGCCAGCTGTCACAGATCAGGATTTTGAGGTTTTTGTTTAGCTGTTAGATTCAGCAGAAACTGCTGGAGTATTGAAGAAGTAGAAGTTATTTTTTCCCTTCTCAGTTACAGTTAGAAGCATGTGAGAAAATCTGTTTTCTGAATTTGCCTTTTAACCAAAGGGATATTTATGGGATGTTACTACATTGGAACAGTTAATTAGTGTTAGTTGCTGTATCTACTATTGTTTTAAGTTTTCCAATGGAGTTAAGTTGTTCTGAATTCTTCTTTCTTTTGTTGTATTTTAACTATGGTGTTTGAATAAAATGTGTTTTGTTTAACGTCGGAGATAAAAGGTACTGCAGATGCTGGAGAATCCGAGATAACAAGCATAGGGCTGGATGAACACAGCAGGTCAAGCAGCATCATAGGAGCAGGAAAACTTGATGTTTCGGGCCTAAACCATTCATCAGAAATCATGATGCTGCTTGACCTGCTGTGTTCATCCAGCCCCATCTTTGTTTAACGTCGAGTGGTTTGACGAGTCGAATTGAGTTTGGAATAACAGCGCTTTATGTTTGCCTTTAAAATAGGATCTAGGCTACCTTCTTAAAGTATTTTGGGGAGGTCTGGTCTGGTCCATAATACCTAATCATAGGGATGTATTTGTGAGGTTAATTTTTAAGTAATAATTTTAGTGACTGAACACATTTTCATGGCAGAAACACATTACTTCATTCTTGTTGTAAAGCGAAAGGTGGGTAAGTGCACCCAGATTAACCTTGACCAATTTGCAGTAACCCTTTTTAACTCAGGAGTGTTATGCAATGAGCTAGATAAAGGGGACAAGAGTCAGAGAAAGGTCTAACACAAGTTTATTGAGCACTTTATGAACGAAAAACAATATTTATAGATTCTACTACTGTACTTTAATTAAACTATCAAACTCTATTAATATCATCAAAGGACTCTTCAGTAAATAGTCTTAAATCTCTGAATAAACCGTATCAAAACTACACTATCTATTCTGCCACATGCTTCCAAGGATTTGCTACATCTCACTCCACAGGTCCCAACCACTATTTGAACTGCTCGTCTGAAAGGACTGGTATCACCCATTCACTAAAGCTGGGACAGGTTGTTCCTCAGTCTTTTGAGAGTTGGCTGATGTTTCAAGATCTGCAGTCATCAATTTGGGCTTCCCCTCTTGTCTAGGGCTGGTTCTGCTCTTCAGGTTGTCTCAGCAAATTGGCCTTCTGGGTCTAGTCAGTCTGACGATGCTCACCACGAGGTACCAGGAGCTGGAGATGCTATGCACCTCAGCTGCCACTAAAAAGGTGCTCTGTGGAGACACCTTTAGAGAAAGTCTAAGAAACAGAGACAGCTGGGGCTTCAGGTTGACCCATTTATCCCATTCTTTATGCTCTTCTTGAAGATTTTGTGGCCTGTGTCCAATACTAGCATTCGGCAGGGGTAGTAAGATGCAATGAGGTGACTACTTTCCATACTTGGAGGTTGCAGAACATGTCAAGTTCAACCGTCAAGTGCTGTCCTTGTCACACAACGCCTCTGGCCTTCTACTGAGCAGGGTGCCACCAAGTCTGCATAGCATTCTTCTAACAAAGCAGATTCACCAGAGGTGTGAACAACTGTTTGTTCTGAAACAATGTGGCTATTAGTGCCTGGCTAGGCATTTCCAGGACTGCCTGGTTTCAACAGGAATTTGATTGCCCAAGGCCTGGCTGCATGAATCTTGTTCATTCTGCAGTTTGCAAATTGCAGGATCTGACTAGATTTAAACTTGATTTTCACATGTTGAGTTTTTAATCCATACTCATGAAGAAGTGATAATGTAACAATCCTGGAGGACATGGGTCACCTGATCACATTGACTTTGTGTATGCATATATATAAAATGGCATATTTTGTTAAGAGTCACTTTGTGATTCCGCCAATGATAACCTGTTTGCCAAGGCAAATAATGAGGCCTAGTAACAATCAACTGACTCCAATACTACATATAAATTCATTAACTAATAAAACTGACACTGTTGCAGAGAAATTGCATGAATGATGATGTTGTATCCCATTCTATTTAATTTATTTGTTTTAATTCAGTTAACCTGTAAGAAATTCATTGTAAATATTCATACTTATTATCAGCATGTGTTTGGGTAAACCTGCATATGACTTTGCACATCAAAAACTATAGTTCCACATGGTAAAATGTAAAAGTCTTTCTACTGATCATATTGAAAATTTGTGGAGGCCAGTTAAACAGATAATAATGGTGGTATATAATTTGCCAGATATTCCTGTGGCAGCTCATCTAATGCCATCTGCAATTGATTTCACTTACACTTCTGTGGCAGTTTGTCAAAGTATGAGTGAATAATATTGCACAGTGTTAAAGGACACCTAGTGACTGAGTACAGGACTCATAACTTCCTATCTCACTCCCAATGAGATTGGAAGATTGAGAAATGAACATTGCGAGTGCTTAGAAGGATGAATTCACTATCAAATCAGCAATGTAAAGAGAAATAGAGTGAAGGATGGAAGAATTGGATTCAGAGAGAGAGAAAATTAACCTGAAGAAACAGTTAAAAGTTAAATAAAAAATATTGTAACCTCAACAACATTGAATACCAGAAGAAATGGGACTCTTTCCATGTAAAGAAGTAGACTTGAGAAATAACTCCACAAAGGCCTGAATCCCATCACCAAGTCACTCTTAATTTACATGTGCACAATACATGACACTGTCCCAACTAGCTCAGAAATGGCTCCTAGGGTGAACAGAACCGCTGACACTCCTGTTTGTATCTGTCAGCCAGAGCTCTGAATGGACCAGGTTAACAACATCAACCAGGGAACTCATATTCTATGAAATTCACCTGGCTGACCTTGTTCCAATCACTATATCCCTCCCTCTCTAAGTCCCGGGATGTCGGCCCATTATTTTTCCTGTAGCTTCTCCCTGGGTGTTCTCGCATCAAGTCCAGTTCCTCTGACTCTGCCTCAGATACTGGTGGTGTGTACCTGACTGTAGCCTGCCTATTGTGCTTGGAATGTCTTGGCCGAATTTCCTCTTCTTCAGGCGGTAATGGCATCAATGCTGTCACATCTGCCATGTCCAAAGGAAAGACCTAAGCACTGGAACAGACATGGGAGCTGGGTCACCTTTGATATTCCTCACTTTACCTTCCACAGGTATAACCCGGTCTTGTTGACTCTGTAGCCCAAGTGGGTCACTTGGGGTGCCTGGATCACATTTTTTTCCCTCCTAAGGCACACACCTATCTTGGATAAACGTTTAAACACTATGTTCAAGTTCTCTAAATGCTCTTTATTATACTTCCTGTTTATTAGCATGTCATCCAGAAAAATGTTGGCCTGGGGTAGATCTTGTAAAATGTTCTCCATCGTCCACTGGAAAATATCACAGGCTGATGATACCTCAAAAGGCAGTCTCGTATGTTGGTAAAAACCCTTATGTGTATTAATTGTAGCGTACTTCTGGGAATCCCCATATAACTGCAATTGCAGGTTAGCATGGCACATGTCCAGCTTTGTCAAGAACAGCCCCTCTGCCAGTTTCGTGTATAAGTGGCTAATGTGAGGGATTGGGTATTTATCCAGCTGTGAAAAGCGGTTCACCATTTGTTTGAAGTTCCCATCAAGGCGAACTGACCCGTTGGGCTTCCTGATCAGTACGACTAGTGCTGCCCTTTCCGCAAACTGCACTGGTTTGATGATTCCTTCACTTTCCAGCCTTTTGATTTCTGCCTGTACTTTTGCACGTAAGGCAAATGGTTTTGCAGAATCTTGGAATTGCTCCTTGGTGTAAGGTGGCCTCTGCTCCTTTGATAGTCCCTCAACCTTCCTGAAAAACCTCCGGGTATTTAATTAAGTCTTCTCTCAGACAGCCATTTTCTAACTGAAAAATGTTGAGACAATCAAGTTAACTATTTTTCAATCAATTTCGCCCCATCAACTTGGGCCCAAGCCTTTTACTACAAACAGTGGTGTCTGAACCAGCTGCTTCTTGTAAGAGATTGGAACTGAAATTGTACCCTTAATCTGTAGGGGTCCCCCTGTATAGGTTCTCAGCTTGACTGAGGTCTAATGCAAACTTAACGGCTAAAGGGTTGAACGTGCAGCCCTCTGCTCCCTCCGCTCCAATCCCAACCTCACCATAAAACCCGTGGACAAGGAGGCGCAGTTGTAGTATGGCCCACTGACCTCTACATCACCGAGGCCAGGCGCCAACTATCCGATACCACCTACGACCGTCCCCTTGATCATGACCCCACCCCCGACCACCAAACCATCTCCCAAACCATCCACAACCTCATCACCTCAGGTGACCTCCCACCCACAGCCTCCAACCTCATCATTCCTCAACCCCGCACCACCCACTTCTATCTCCTTCCCAACATCCACAAACCTGACTGCCCTGGTTGACACATTGTCTCTGCCTGCTCCTGCCCCACTGAACTTGTCTCCACCTATCTCGACTCCATTTTCTCCCCCTTAGTCCAGGAACTCCCAACCTACGTCTGTGACACCACCCTTGCCCTCCACCTCCTCCAAAACTTCCAATTCCCCGGTCCCCAACACCTCATCTGTACCATGGACGTCCAGTCCCTAGACACCTGCATTCCCCATGCAGATGGCCTAAAGGCCCACCGCTTCTTCCTGTCCCGCACGCCCAACCAATCCCCCTCTACTGACAATCTCATCTGCTTAGCCGAACTCGTCCTCGCCCTCAACAACTTCTCTTTCAATTCCTCCCACTTCCTACAGACAAAGGGGGTGGCCATGGGTACCCACATGGGCCCAAGCTATGCTTGCCTCTTTGTAGGTTACATGGAACAATCCCTCTTCCGTAGCTACACTGAGCCTAAACCCCACCTCTTCCTCTGTTACTTTGATGACTGTATCGGCGCCGCCTCATGCTCCCACGAGGAACTCGAACAGTTCATCCACTTTACCAACACCTTCCACCCCAACCTTAAGTTCACCTGAAGCATCTCTGATGCCTCTCTCTCCTTCCTGGACCTCTCTGTTTCTATCTCTGTCAACCACCTGGAAACCGATATCCATTTCAAGCCCACCGACTCCCACAGCTACCTGGAATACACGTCCTCCCAACCACCTTCCTGCAAAAATGCCATCCCCTATTCCCAATTCCTTTGCCTCCACCGCATCTGCTCCCAGGATGAGGCATTCCACTCCTGTACATCTCAGATGTCCTTGTTTTTCAAGGACCCCAACTTCCCCGCCTCAGTGGTCGAGAACGCCCTCGACTGTGTCTCCTGCATTTCCCGCCACTCATCCCTCACACCCACTTCCCTCAATAACAACCAAAACAGAATCCCCCTCGTCCTCACATACCACCCCACCAATCTCCGGATCTAACACATCATCCTCCGACACTTCCGCCATCTGCAATCTGACCCCACCACCAAAGACATTTTTGCCTCCCCACCCTTATCTACTTTCTGGAGGGACCACTCTCTCCGGAACTCCCTTATCCTCTCCACACTCCCCTCCAGACCCACCACACCCAGCACTTTTCCCTGCAACCGCAGGAAGTGCTACACCTGCCCCTACACCTCCCCCTCACCCCCATCCCAGGCCCCAAGAAGACTTTCCACATCAAGCAGATGTTCACCTGCACATCTGCTAATGTGGTATACTGTATCCGCTGTTCCCATTGTGGCCTCCTCTACATCGGGGAAACCAAGCAGAGGCTTGGGGACCGCTTTGCAGAACACCTACGCTCAGTTCGCAACTCCCCCTCCCATTCCTCAGACGACATGTCCATCCTGGGCCTCCTGCAGTGCCACAATGATGCCACCCGAAGGTTGCAGGAACAGCAACTCATATTCCGCTTGGGAACCCTGCAGCCCAATGGTATCAATGTGGACTTCACAAGCTTCAAAATTTCCCCTCCCCCAACCGCATCCCAAAACCAGCCCAGCTCGTCCCCACCTCCCTTACCTGTCCTTCCTCCCACCTATCCCCGCCTCCTACCTCAAGCCCCACCCCCATCTCCTACCTACTAACCTCATCCCACCCCCTTGACCTGTCCGTCGACCCTGGACTGACCTATCTCCCCTCTAACTCCCCAGCTACACTCACCTTTACTGGCTCCATCCCCGCCTCTTTGACCTGTCTGTCTCCTCTCCACCTATCTTCTCTGTCCATCTTCTATCCGCCTCCCCGTCTCTCCCTATTTATTTCAGAACCCCCTTCCCCTCCCCCATTTCTGAAGAAGGGTCCAGACACGAAACGTCAGCTTTCCTGCTCCTCTGATGCTGCTTGGCCTGCTGTGTTGATCCAGCTCTCCACCTTGCTATCTCTGAATTTTGATAAAGACTGGTTTTGCAATCACTGATGCAGCTGGGCTGGTTTCGATCTCCATTAGAACCGGGTGATCATTTAACTAGACGTTTATTTTGATTGATTCTGATTTGGATGTTGCTAAGCAATTTAACTGTTCCAAACCAACTGTAGGTAGACTTTCCAGTGTGCACTCTTTCATACAGGCTTATAGTTCTCTTACTGAATTCAGGCCTAGTAGGACTCTTTTGCTGTGTCAAGTCTGCATACTGGCAGCAACTACAGTGGCCTTCGGCCCGGATGCTCGAGAAAAATTTAACTATTTGGCTGACGCTTGCCTTTGTTTTGTGGTTTTGCTGAGGGCTATGCAATTGCCTTCACTCGAATGGCGTTCCCTGAGCTCAGTTGGCCTGGTAAGGATGTCCACTTCCACCAGCATAACATTTAACACATATACTTCACTAGCCACATTTTCTAAAGACAAAGCTAGTTGTAGTGCTTCTTTGAAGTCTAGTTGGGCTTCAGCTACATTTTTGCACTGGGCACTTCTGCATAATCATGTTATTAATCCCACTCTTGTCACCAGTGAAATAACTCCATGTAGGCCGGTATCCCGTCACCAAGTCACCCTTTATCTATGGGGTTTAACAGCCCCAATCAGGGAACTCATATTCTATGAAATCCGCCTGGCTAACCTTGTTCTTCATAGAATCATAGAATCCCTACAGTGTGGAAACAGGCCCTTCGGTCCAACAAGCCCACACCAACCCTTGGAGCATCCCACCCAGAGCCATACCCCTATAATCCACTTAATCTACACATCCCTGAACACTATGGACAAGTTGGCATGGCCAATCCACCTAGCCTGCACATGTTTGGACTGTGGGAGGAAACCCACGCAGGCACGTGGAGAATGTGCAAACTCCACACAGACAGTCGCTCGAGGGTGATCCCTACAACTTGCATTTATATACTACCGTGCAAGACACAGAACGTTTGGACATGCATTACAACTAATTAAGCAGTTTTGAATTGTAGTCACTGTTGCAAAGTAGATAACCTGACAGCTAATTTGCGTACAGCAAGCTCCCACAAACAAAAGGGGTAATGTCCAGATGATTAATTTTTTGTGATTCTGTTTGGGATAAGTATCGACCTGGACACTGGGAGTAACCTCTCTGCTCTTCTCAAAATGGAGCCTCAATTTAAAGTGATATCTAACAGTCAGCACCTGCACTAGAACAGCAGACCCTCAATATTTTATTGGATTATCAGGGTTTTGATTTTTGTGCTCAAGTCTTGGATTGAGATTGGAGCCTATAATTCAGAACCAAGAATGAGAACCGATCTGAAGAATAGTTAATTTGCAATGCCAGGGAGGTTGATTGGCAGTTATTAACTACATCACATTGTTGAAGTATGTTGAAACTTCCAATAATTACATTTAACATTCAGTTAGGAGATTAATTTGTATTTTCCATAGATATACAGAGTTTCATGACATTCAAAATAAGCTGAGGCAGATGCCAAGATGCTTTTTTCTGAGGCTAATGTCAGTTTTGTATCAAAGAATTAGAATTTTACTACACGATCCTGCAATTGATTTTATTTGATAGAAAATGTAGGTTTTTATATGTTAAAGTACCACCTACTCTGATGTGTAACAACATCTCTGAACAGGTTGATTTGAAAATATTTACACAAGGGGAGTGATATAATATCAATGTTATTGGGCTGTGTAAGCCAGAACTTTGGGCCAATGTTCTGAGGACATCGGTTTGAATCTCACCATGGCAAATGGTGAAGTTTGAACTCAATAAAAATCTGGAATTAAAAAAGCTTTAATTAAATTGCAGCAGACAATAGTCATTCAATAATAAATAATAACCCTATCTAAAGATTTTTCCTTTGAATAACATTATGAACTGTGATAAAATCATAATTGGTAATCTGGAAATGACTAAAGGCTGCATTAATTGATTATTTTCTACAAAGACAAAGAAATGTATATTTTGATGGCAATTCTGCAATATTACGATTAACATACATGACTTGGCAACTATGTAACAATTATACCTACATTTTATTATGACATTATTAGCAACTAATCACAATTCCCAAACATTTATCAGAATTTAATTCTTATCTAACCATCACACATATTGCACATTGAACGAAAACATTTGTGAAATATCAGTGATATTTCTTGATCCAGATACTCAGAACTATGTCGGAGTTCTTATTCGAGCTTTTATAGTGTCCACCAGTAGCTAGCATGTTCTTAGTAAATGTAAATTCCTAAGATTATTGTCTGTATCAATTAGTTTTGGTATTAGGTTTATTGCATTTGTAGAAAACCTATTATCTCATATATTGCTTTACATTTTTGCCACATAACATGCTGTTAACTGTGTACTTGTGATTTCAATAATCAGATAATATTTTGTTGTAAGTTATTGAACACATCAATGAATCCCATTTCCACATTCAGTCACTTACCTTGGCAAACGAAACTCACAAGAAATTACTCAATAATTTGTCATGCACATAAGTGAAGACATAGAGTCATAGAGCCATTTCTGGCTCAGAAGGAAGCCATTTAGCTCATTGAGTCCACAACGACTTTCCATAGCAAACTGACTCAACCCATTTCATCAGGATGTTGCTGGAAGTGGAGGATTTGAGTTATAAAGAGAGACTGGATAAGCTAGTACGTATTTACCTGGAGCATGAGAAGTTGAGGGCTGCCTTTATAGAGGTTTTTTAAATCATGAGGCGCAAAGATAAGATGAATAGCAAAGTTGGTTTCTCTAGGGTGGGGGAGTTCAAAACTAGGGGGCATACTTTTAAGGTGAGAGAAGAAAAGTTTAAAAGGGATCTGAAGGGTGACTTTTTCACATAAAGGATGGTTCATGTGTGGAATGAATTGCCAGAGGAAGTAGTAGATGCAGGTACTGTTACAATATTTAAAAGACATTTGGATAGGTATATGAATAGGAAAGATTCAGAGGGATATGGGTCAAATGCAGGCATGTGGGACTAGTTTAAAATATAGGAAACTTGGTCTGCATGGACGAGTTGGAGCGAATAGTCTGTTTCTGTGCTGTATAAGTCTATGATTCTATGACCCTATCACTTGATCCTCATGACTGTGCAAGTTTATTTTCTTCGAAAGCCCATGCAATTATTGAAATCAGTCCTTGTTTCTGTTTTAACCACCCTCATGGACAGTGAGTTCCAGGTCCTTACCACTTATAGAGTCATCAAGCCATACAGCACAGAAACAAACCCTTTGGTCCAACTCGTCTGCACTGACCACACATCACTGTCTGACCAAATCCCATTTGGCAGCATTTGAACTATATCCCTCCAAATCCTTCCTATTCATAAGCCCATCCAGAAGCCTTTTAAATGTTGTAATTGTACCCACCTCCATCACTTCCTGTGGCAGCACCCTCTGTGTGAAAAAGTTACCCCTCAGGTCCTTTTTAAATCCTTCCCCTCTCACTTTAAACCTATTCCCTAGGGGAAAGACCTTGGCTGTTCACCCCATCCATAAACCTCTATAATGGCCCTCTTAGCTGCCAATGCTTCAGGGAAAAAAAGCTTCAGCCTATTCAGCCTCTCCCTATAACTCAAGCCCTCCAATGCCAACAACATCCCTGTGAATCTTTTTTGCAATCTCTCAAGTTTAACAACATTTTTCCTGTTCAAGGGTGACCAGAATTGTATACAGTATCCTAAAAGTAGCTTCATCAATGTCTTGTACACTTGCTGCATAAAAGAATTCTTCCTTAGGCTCCTCCACATTTCTTGCTCAAAATCTTAAATTGGTGTCTTTTCATTCTTGTACCATTAGCTACTAGGAAGAGATTTTCCCTTGTCTACCTTATCTAAGCCTGTCATAATCTTATAACCAAAAGCAGAAATTGCTGGAAAAGCTCAGCAGGTCTGGCAGCATCAGAGTTAAAGTTTTGGATTCAGTGACCTTTCATCAGAACATATTCCAAATGTGGTCTGACCAGAGCCTTAAACAAGTTCAGCAATAGATCCCTGCTCTCTTGTATTCTAGCCCTCTCAAAATGAATGCTAACATTGTCTTTGCCTTCCTAACTGCATGTTAACCTTAAGACTACTCTGAACTAGGACTCCATAGTTCCTTTGTGTTTCAGATTTCTGAAGCATTTCCTCATTTAGAAAATAGTCTATGCATCTATTCTTCCCCATACCAAGTGCATAACCTCACACATTCCCACAGTATCGATTTTGTGTTTTTTTGATCCACTATCAGATATGCGTTTTCGCGGCATGATAATTACCCTATAGACACCCAACTGGGTATATGCACTGGTAGAATCTCTGCAAAAATGAAGAGTGGGAATTTTTTTTATTTTTGAACAGCCAAGTTGTCCTCTGTTCCCTAGTGTTATGTGTAATGAAGAAAACTCTGTTCATCTGACAACTGAGTCCAAACTGTAGTTTGTGCTAACACTTCAGACCTCCCCATTCTCGGGGGAGAAACTGAAAATGGATCTGGAGGCTGGAGTGGCTAGAAAAGGCTGACACCACATTCATGGTGTTGCAAGGCTGCTCTCAGCCGAACATGGTTGGGGGAGGTGCTTGTGAAGGAGTTAGAGATGTATACAAATGGTGCTGTTGGGTTCACAAGACTGCATCATATGGTTCACTACAATTGCATTGCTTCTCTGTTCCTTGTTTGGATGTATAATGAACATCTACATCCCAGATCCTGTATCTTATGGGATCTCATTTATAATTTGTATATGCATAAGCTGAGGGTCACTCTTACACCGTATTTAGAAATGGAAGGAAGGAATGAAATCGAGGTTTTCCAGCGAGAATTAGCAAATTATAGTTAGAAATGAAAAAAAAAATTGGACTTAGAGAGAGAAAATTGAAAAGACTTGAGTTAGAAGAGAGCAAAGATAAAATTTGAAATGGAAAAAGAGGAAACAGATAGAGAAATGGAATTTAGAGCATTTGATCTCTAAAGAGATAAAGGAAATTAGAGATGAGTTGCTCATAAAACAGCTTAGATAAAAGGAAAATAAAATATTTGCAGATTGAAGAAGTACTAATTTTAGAGAACAGACACAGAGACATCAAAGTAACGATGGAGAAGGGTTGGACAATAAATTGCTGTCAAGAAATTAATATGCTTTCATTGTAACAGGATTGAACAAACCAAAGTCAATTGCTGAAAAAAATAGGAGACTGATTGAAGTTGTAGGAATATCTAAGGAGAATTCAGAAAAGGAGGCATTAGGAAATGAAGTGGGTACTATAACTGTGGCAGTAACACAAAAGATTACATTTCCTTAGAGTGTAACTAATAAAGGAGAGATGACTTAGGATAGTCATGAAAATTCTTTTTTGAAGATTGAGAAGGAAAATCAGATCATTGGAGGTTCTGACTATTTTATTTCAAAGGTGGAGGCTTTTCCTTATGTTTCAAATCAAGGAAGTAACATAATAAAGATATTGAGAAGCATGCGAGCAAGTCAGTTGGTATTGCTGGCTGATGATACTATTTGTCTTCTAGAGCGGTTGATGAAGAAATATTAATTGGAGGTGCACATGGAGGTGTAAATCAGTCTTCTCATACAGAGTGAGATTAAAGAGTGACTCAGTAAATAGAGAAATTGTAGTTGGAATAGAGAAACAAATTCCTGTAGAAGGAATTGACTCTATTTTAGGAAATGACCTGTCAAGTTCAGGAATATTGGGTTCAGCAGAGGTGGGAAAACAACCAGTGGAGGTAAAAGAATCTTAAGTGTTACATAAAGAACATCCAGGATTGCTTCCGGACTGTGTTGTTACTGGATCTCAGGACAATAGAATTAGACAGGAAGATAAGGAATCTACGAACAAAGGAAATTATTTGGAAATTCACTTACCTGATATGATTTTTGAAAATTTAACTAAAAACAACGAAGGCAAAGAAAATGCGGCTAATGCGTTTAGCCCAACTACTTTAATAGAAATGCAAGAGACAGATTTGAAATTGAAAAAGCTATAAGAAACTGTCTTCTCAAGAAATTGAATCAGAAACAATACCAGAGTGTTATTATTTGAAAAACATTGTGTTAATGAGGAAATGGAGGCCAACTCAAATATCAGTCAATGAGGAATGGGCAATGATCTATCAGGTGAAACTTCTAGGTATTGTGATGAAATTTTATACGTAGTTCATGAAATTCCAGTGGCAGGTCAGTTAGGTATGAGGAACATACAAACTAGAATATTAAGGTTTTGGAGTAGATTCATAGCTCGGATTGTGGGTGTTGTGGTTGGTTGGCTCGCCAAGCTGGTTTGTTGTTCCGCGGACGTTTCATTACCTTGCTGGGTAACATCATCAGTGCATGCTCCGATGAAGCGCTGTTGTGTGTTCCCGCCTGGTTTTTAAACTCTGGAGTCCGTTGAGCTGGATTACCAGGATTCAACTGGGACAACACCAAAATCCTGGGACAAGCAAAGCAGAGACAGGAACGGAAATTCCTAGAAGCCTGGTACTCCACGAAGAAAGCCATCAACAAACACATAGAACTCGACCCCAAATAAACTCCACTACAAAGGGAAACCGGAAGTGGGGCAATCCAGCTCAAGGACTCCAGAGTTTAAAACCCAGGCAGGAAAACACAACAGCGCTTCATCGGAGGCTGCACTGATGATGTTTCCCAGCAGGGTAATGAAACATCTGTGGAACAATGATCCAGCTTGGCGAGCCAACCAACCACAAAAACTACAATATTATTTCATTTTTATTGGCCAGGATTACATGAAGATTTGATCAGGTTTACTACAAGCAGGCCATACAAAAATATGCTTTTGCTTTTTCTCAACATTTTTCAGCCTTAGAAATTGACACCTTGCTGGAGGAAAAGAAGTTGGTGTTATTTGATTAGTATCTGGAAAGTGACTAAAATTTATTCTATTCCAAAGGTTCCACAAAGTATAATAACTGGTGGTAGGGTTCATAAAGTATCTAAAAATATAATTAAACGTATAATCAAATAAAATAATTAAACAGTTACTTAGCACATATTCAGTATGACATGACAAATGATTGGTCACATTTGAAGCATGAGGGAGTTCATGGATGCCAGTTTGGTCTAGAGCATACACATCCACAACAAGTTTTTGAAGTTCAAGCAGCTTCAGGTCAGAGTGTATGAGCCAAAGGGTGAACTATAGTCACTGAAATACATCAAGGAGAGGGTAAAATTACCTGGATTATTTGTACCAAGAGGCAGTTACACCTTTTAGGGTTGCGCATCTGATTTGGTCAGTGTTCAGGGACAGGAGAGTGTGTCTGTGAATGAGGCAGGTAAAAGAACTCAGAGCACAGGACCCTCAGCCTTTGCAATTGCCCAACAGGTCTAAGCTTCTTTTAGTTCTGTTAAAGAATCATACTGGACTCCACATGTTAATTGCGCTTCTTGCCCCTCAGATGCTGCCAAAGTTTCTGCATTCTTCCAGGACCTTCTTTTTTCATTTGAGCTTCTTTCAGCTTGTCTGGATGAGAGTAAGAGCTGCAGGATGGATGAGCCAACTGACTATGGCACCGTCATACAGGAAGCCTTTCAAGAGGGAGAAGTAAGAAGGAATGTTTGATCATACAAACTGGGAGCAGGAATAAACCATTCAGAGGGGCTTGAGTCTTTGGAACTTTCTTCCTGAAAAGGTGGTGAAAGCAGAGTCCTGAAATATTTTTAAGGCAGAAGTAGATGGATTCTTGATGGGGTGATGGGGTGGAAAGATATCACACGTAGGTGGGAATGCAGGTTTGTAGTTACAATTAGTCATTATCTTATTGAATGTTGGAGCAGGTTTGAGGGGCTGAGTGACATATTCCTGCTCTGAATTCATATGTTGTACGTATGTATGTTCATAAAAAGCAACCTCGTAAAGGGAATCCTCACTTGGTCTGCCACCAGGAAGCCAAATTTTTATATCAGTCAGGATAGAGTCGGCAGTTGTCTGTAAAACTCTAGATGACATCTGAGAGTGCCTTCAATACTTCAGATAGCCTAAATGGCGACTTATCTCTGGGCTAACTGGCTATCATCCCATTATATAGCCTCTGAAAAATCAAAAATAAGCCTGTTTCAATTGAGTTGCGATCATATACAAATGTCCTTCCTGGATTGCTGTAGTTATGTGACCTCTACCATAAGGTACACACACTGCAAGCAACTATCTTAGAGGCACTTCAATAAAGGCTCCATTCTGACCAGACTGCTGCTGTCTGAACACAGAACATCTGTGAATCTGAGATTGTGTGGAAGAGCTGTAAAAACAATGTAACTACTGACAGAGTGACACAGGAAATTTCAGAGCTATAAACGTTGATATAACTAACTGAAATAAATTAAAAAGGAACAAAGAATCTGGGCATTACACTGAATCACTGGGCAAGAGAAAATGGCTGCAGCTTTTCCTCTCTTAGTTCCAGTCAAAATGAAAAGCAATATGAAGCAGAACGAGCAGTTTTTCCACACAACAACAAAATTATGAAATAGTAACAGGTCAGTTTAACAAGCCAGAGCAGCTACACATTGCTATACTCTTATCACTATTGAGAAAGGACTGTTTCAAAGTGCATTTCTCCTTTAATCTCTCTGAACAACCAAAAAAGCAAACTGAAGAAATGTTGAAAGCCTTGAAGGCACATGCTGATGTCTAAGTGAATGTAAAAGACAAATGATACATATCCAATAGCAAGACATAAGGTGAAAAAGAGTCCTTGATCCATATAATGACCTCATTAATTCAACTTGTAAAATTTGCACAATCAGTTCACAATCCAAATCATGATTGTATTAGCAGAAAAGATCCTGAAATGAGAACTTAGCTACTGAGAGAAAGAAGAAGAGAAAAGAAAAACAACTGCTAAATGCAGAAGTGCCGGAGACCTGGGTTCGATTCCACCCTCGGGCAACTGTCTGTGTGGAGTTTACACATTTTCCCTGTTTCTGTGTGGGTTTCCTCTGGGTGCTCCCACAGTCCAAAGGTGTGCAGGCTAGGTGGTTCGGCCATGCTAAACTGCCCATAGTGTTGAGGGATTTGTAGATTAGGTGGGTTATAGGAGGATGAGTCTGGGTGGGATGGTCTGAGGGTCAGTGTGGTCTTGTTGGGCCGAAGGGCCTGTTTCCACACTGTAGGGATTCTATGATCTTCTGTGATCTATGATCTTCTATGTTGGACAGGCTTTGGGAAGTCAAAGGTGAGTTACCTACTGCAGAATTTCCAGTCTTGTAGTCACATCAATTATGTGGATCATCCACTCATGTTTCTGGCGAATTTTTTGGCACAAGCATATACTTTATTCATAAAACTTAATTTGAAGATTACAAAATATTTGACTCAAATATTTGTGAATGCCCAAGATGGTGGACGGGGTGCTGATCAAGCCGACTGCTTTGAACTGGATTGTGCGCTGCTCCTCTGGTGTTGTTGAAGCTGTAGTCATACAGGCAAGCAAAGAAGAGTATTTCATCACACTCCTTTTGCCTCACAGGACCTGACACCCAAGAAAAGTGAGTTCATAATCTGGCTAAAACAAGTTGAGAATCACTTTGCAGATGGCAAGAGTGGGAGGGATTTCTGGTCTGCCCAGTGATGGGAAGAAATTAGAGATTGTACAATCACTATCCATAGCTCCAGGATTACAACATGCATCTAAAAATATATGTTACCCTAGGCAACTCTGACATGCTGTTAGTTTGGCTCTGTTGGGTAGATAGCCAATAAGGATCAATTAGTATCAACAGCATGGAGTGTGATTCCTGTTCCAGCTGGTGGATTGCTTGCCTTACCTGTGGTGGAAGTTGAGGTACTAGAGACATCAAGAAGACTCAGTGATAATTCTTTTAGTCAAGTCTTCCACAATTTTGAGGTGCCAATGAAATAATCTGTTTTATTGTGCCATAATATCTGCCACAATTTTAACATGGGAAATATGAGTCAGCATTTCAGAGATCTTTCCTTCATCAGTATTCTTTGCCTACTGTTTCTGAAGTTACTGACTAATGGTGTGATTTTGCTCTATTGCTGCTAATTGCCCTCTGATCTGTATTAAACTTTACCAAAACGCAAATTTTCACATGAAATCTGACTGTATGTTGGGACAAGAGATAATAGGTACTGCAGATGCTGGAGAATCCGAGTTAACAAGGTGTGGAGCTGGATGAACACAGCAGGCCAAGCAGCATAATAGGAGCAGGAAAGCTTGACATTTTGGGCCTAGACCCTTCATCAGAAATGGGGGAGGGGAAGAGGGTTCTGAAATAAATAGGGAGAGAGGGGGAGGCGGATAGAAGATGGATAGAGGAGAGGATAGGAGGAGAGGAGACAGACAAGTCAAAGAGGCGGGGATGGAGCCAGTAAAGGTGAGTGTAGCTAGGGAGGTAGGGAGGAGATAGGTCAGTCCAGGGAGGACGGACAGGTCAAGGGGGCGGGATGATGTTAGTAGATAGGAGATGGGGGTGCGGCTTGAGGTGGGAGGAGGGGATAGGTGAGAGGAAGGACAGGTTAGGGAGGGGGGACGAGCTGGGCTGGTTTTGGGATGCAGTTGGGGAAGGGGAGATTTTGAAGCTTGTGAAATCCACATTGATACTATTGGGCTGCAGGGTTCCCAGGCTGAATATGATTTGCTGTTCCTGCAGCCTTTGGGTGGCATCGTTGTGGCACTGCAGGAGGCCCAGGATGGACATGTCGTCTGAGGAATGGGAGGGGGAGTTGAAATGGTTCGCAACTGGGAGGTGCAATTGTTAGTTGCGAACTGAGCATAGGTGTTCTGCAAAGTGGTCCCCAAGCCTCTGCTTGGTTTCCCCGATGTAGACGAGGCCACAATGGGTACAGCGGATGCAGGATACCACATTGGCAGATGTGCAGGTGAACATCTGCTTGACGTGGAAAGTTTTCTTGGGGCCTGGGATTGTGTGAATCGAGTGAGGGAGGAGGTGTGGGGGCAGGTGTAGCACTTCCTGCGGTTGCAGGGAAAAGTGCCGGGTGTGGTGGGGCTGGAGGGGAGTGTGGAGCGGACAAGGGAGTCACGGAGAGAGTGGTCCCTCCGGAAAGCAGATAAGGGTGGGGAGGGAAAAATGTCTTTGGTGGTGGGGTCGGATTGCAGATGGTGGAAGCGTTGGAGGATGATGCATTGGATCCGGAGGTTGATGGAGTGGTACGTGAGGACGAGGGGGATTCTTTTTTGGTTGTTGTTGCGGGAAATGCCGGAGACACGGTTGAGGGAGTTCTCGACCACTGCGGGGGGGAGGTTGCGGTCCTTGAAGAATGAGGACATCTGAGATGTACGGGAGTGGAATGTCTCATCCTGGGAGCAGATGCGGCGGAGGCAAAGGAATTGGGAATAGGGGATGGCATTTTTGCAGGATGTTGGCACAATATTTGATTGTGCAAAGATTTCCAGCTGAAAAGGTGTAAACAGAATTACAAGTCAGCAGTGTAAGTTCTATGGAAAATAAACAACTTGTCAATTGCAAGTCAATACCAGTCAATGGTCCACTCCAGAAATTTGAGCCCTATAATCTAGGTTGATACGCTGAACTGCTGATGGATTGCTGGACTGTTGGAAGTGCCTTTTGAATGAAATGTTAAATTGAAGGCCCAACTGCCCTCTCCGGTGACAGTGAAAAAGCTTTTGTGGGAAAGCTCTTTGAAAACTTTAGAATAATAAAAGAAATGTATGCTATTTATACTCTCCTTACATCTGCTGGCAAGATTATTCTATTTGCTGTAATGGAATATTTTTCTGCATTGTACTTTGTTCAGCTGACCATTTCAAAACTCTTAACTTATGCGTTAAGTGAGTGGTATTAATTTCTACTTTTTGAGTTAACTGTGGAAAAAGAACTCAAAAATGTGTTGCTTTTATTTTAAATAGGACAATCACACTGTTTTAGTATATTATCAACATGTGTTAAATATAATTATGTTGAGAAAAATTGGGATTGTGATAACAGTTTGTCATGCTGGTTCGTAGTTCATGAGTTACATGTTCAGTATTTTCAAGTGGTTGATTTTCTATAAACTATTTTAATGACTAGCTTATTTATAGACCATTAGATTCATTCATATTTTATGGGCCGAGTATGATCAATTAACTCCTAGAAGAAACAGAAGACTTTTGACAGCTTAGATTGATTGTTGCTTTTAGATGAAGTAACACAATCATTTACTGGGAAAGAAAGCATTTGGCTTTATTTAGTTTAGAAAACGGCTGGCATTTATATAATGTCTTTCATTATAGGACATCTCACAGCATTTACAATAAATTAAGTATCTTGAATCGTAGCGACAATTCTAATGTAGGAAATGCAGCAGTCAATTTGTGTTGAGCAAGCTCCACAATCAGCAATATGATAATAGACAGATAATCTGTTTAATTTAGTGATGTGATTGGGGTGTTGATATTGGCAAGAACGTCAGGGATAATTTTGCTGCCCTCTTTGAAATTGTGCCATGGGATCTTTTACATTGTTTGACAGAGCAAGCCAGGCCTCACTTTAACATGTTTTTTGAAAGGCAACACCTCTAGCTAAAGTGTCAGTCTAGATTTTTGTGCATGGTACATGAGTCATGCGCCCACAACCTTTGGCTTCAGTAGTGAGAATCCTATTTAGTGAAACACAGCTGACTCAAATTTGGAGACACAAAATTGGTTTTATTTTCTCTGGACAAGCTTCCATTGTTTCTGAGAGTCACCAATGACCCTTTCCCCTGGGAAGGTGTTCAAGCTGAAGGCAAAATCATGTTTGTTTGTAATTCTACCACACTCAAGATACCTTTAGCAACATTTGACTGATAGAAATTGGTACAAAAGTAAACTACAACAGATATTAAAACCTGAAATGTAAACAAAACTCAGCAGGTCAAGTAACATCTCTGAAAAGATGACATATTTCATGTTTTAGATTGCAATGACCTTGTATTTTTTATTTATGGTAGAAACTAGACTTTCCTTGGAGTGTGAAAACAGACAATTAAAAATTGAGTCCATTTTACACCAAAATCATTTTTGTTCAATAAAGTTAATGGAAACAGATCAGGCATTCTGAAGAATAAGCTGCAGATTTGCTAATACCCGCATAAATGCCATTGTTGAAGACCAAATGTACTCCCAATATCTGGCTATATTTTGGAAGAATGACCTAAGTAATTGTAGTAAGCAAGTGGAACAGATCATTGTTCTGACAAGAATGATCACATTCAGAAACTAAAAATGACCAAAGAAAAAGGAGTTCAAGATGGGGGTAAAATTGGGAAATGCTAGACATGTACACCTTTGAAATCCATAAAGGGGAGGTGGATTAAATACAATATCCTTTGCTTTCCTTTCCCTGATCATAAGACAAAGAATCTCCACTAATGTTAATCAATCTTTTATGTTGCCATTCAATGCACTTCTTTGACATTTTTAACTTTATATTTGCGCCAGTTGTAATTATATAACTTTATTTTATGTTGTGTTGTTTACCACATTCAATATTATGTAGTATAGACGATCATCTCAAGAAGCAAACTGTAATTATGTTCTACCCTCATGAAAATTCTTTTGAATTCCTTGCCACCCATTAAAAAAAAATCAGTTAACGTTTATCTCTACCACGGATGTGAAATGTTGTCTTACAACATTATTTCTAACGGCCTTTTCCGCCTCAGGGACAGATGAACACCTGAATGGCAATCTACTTGAAAAGTTGCGGAATCTCTCTGACCCCCAACCCTCCCCCTACTAGTCGTTAAGACTGGAGTTGAGCAGTGGCTTAATAGATCAGTCACCTCCGCCGGTAGATTATTACTCCTTATCGATATCAGTCCCGTGCAAGCAAATCGGCAAAACGAAAGCAAAGGATATTTACTCGCGGTCAGAGACAGAGAGAGTGTAAGTGTATGTGAGAGAGAGAGAGAGAGAGAGAGTAGGGCTGGGAGAGCCATGAAGTTGCAGGCGGTGATGGAAAACCTGCAGAGGCAGCAGCGTGCGCGGCTCGAGCTCGAGGCCCGGCAACAGCAGAACGAACAGCATTACCAGCAACAGCCCCAGTCCTCGCGTGCGCGCTTTCAGCTCCAGGCCCATCAACAGCAGCAGCAAATTCAAATGGAGCAGCGCGAGCCTCGCAGGCTAACGGCCGAGTTTTCCAACGATAACAAGATCCTGGTGATTGCGCAGCAGAGCATCGCTGCTCAGCAAACAGCAGCACTGGCCGCCATGAGAGCAGCGGCGGCTGCCGCAGGGGCTGACGCTTCAGCCCAACGCGTCCTCGACGAAGAGGAACTGGGTATGGAACGAGGCGATAGCCCGAGGCTTTCCGAAACCAGCGAGGCCTTATCTGGGGGAGATGAGATGGAACGGGAAGAGGAGGAGACCGCGGAGCCGCGTTATCCCGATCCTTTAGGATCCGAGGAAGATATGGCTGCTGAGGAAGAAGAAGAAGAATTCGAGGACGAGATGGCGGAGGAAGGGGGTAGCGGAGTAAAGGAGCAGAGGGGAATGCATCACTGTGGTGAGGTGCATCGTTTGCCCGGGCAGCGGCGCCCTATAACCGGGCTCCCTTGCCAGCCACACCCGCAGATGCAGCAAGTCCAGGATCAGGCCGAGTGGACGTACGAGGAACAGTTTAAACAGGTATTTACAAACTAGTAAAATCTAAAATATTTGTAAACTTATTGTATTTTATTCAGTTCCATCATGCGATTAACGTCCCAAGTCCACGTAAAAATCTAATTGTAATAATTTTTAGTATACATTAATGAAATGTATGTGTGGGTTGAATTTTGATTTTAACTATATGCCCATTCTGCATATATTTGAATGTTGAACGCTGGGGAGAGGAGGAGGAGGAGGAGTTTGCAATTGACGTTTGACCCCAGGCATGTTAAACCTCTGCAATAAATGCATACACTACGACGTCCAGCGTGTAATCCCTCGATGGCATTTGGTAATATTCTGGATGGCAACTGCTTTCTTCCCCATTTTTGGATGAAATATTTATGACAGATAACCATAACAAATGATTTGGTTTGCATACACTTAAGATTAAAATATTTAGGAAGAAACTGATAAATACTCTGGTGAAATTTGATGTTTGTATATAATTATGCTTTTTTAATACTTGTCATGTGGGTACTGTGAAAAAAGTGGAAATAATTAGCAGATGTGTAAACACAGTTGTCACTGGAATATACTTTTCAATTTTATAAACTGAAGACGTAAGTCGAATGTTCTAATGCATATGTCATGAAGGTAATTTGATGTAGTCCACTTGATTCTTGATGCCTTCTGTTGCTCTATCCTCTTAATTAAACCTTGACTGAGGTGTGACTGAGAAATGTTGTATATTTGCTTTGTCTTTGGTAATGCTAAAAAAACTTCTTAAATATGTTGACAGTTGGAAATACAGTATTGTATATTGTATGACTTAGGTAACTGAACTTACTGAATCATAATGTTAGCTTCTGCATACTGTAAGAAATTTCAAAGGCTATTGGTTTTTGGCAAAAGTTCAAAAAATGAGTTTGCTAGATGTTTTTGGATATCATCCAAACCATTTAGTGGTTTGTATGTTTGGCAGCATTTAAGCAATTGTTACACAATAAATTTAAGGCCTAGCAGATTATTTTAATGACTGCAACAAGAATGTAAATATAGGGTGGACCCTTGCCAAATTTTCAAAACAGTTTCCACTAATCTGTAGCTGAAGTCATAAACGCAGTGTCGTCTTCAGCCAAAAGATCTTAATAATTTTAATGATTTCAATAATTTCCTGTGGATGTTAAGTTAACATCTTGCACATAGGTCTGTAATTCTGGGTAAACACCGCTAACCTAGGCAAATCCATGATGCGTACTGTAGTATGTCTTGTGTTTTGTGATGCATACGTTTTCACTTAACGATCATAATTATGAATGGAGATTAAATGTTGATTTAAAAGCAATTGAACAACTGAGGAATTGAGATTTAAACATAAAATTGATCAGTTGTATTTAAATGCATAACATAATTGATTTAGTGTAAACACCAAACTTTTAATCAGTGCCAGGAATTTGAATGTTTGAATTATTCACTTCTGGTTTTGTTCTGTTATTTGGTGTTGGAACATGTATGTGAAAACTGAGCATACAGTGAATTTGTGACTGTCAATAAATTGTCGATTGTTGATGTACTTTTATCCCTCCTGAATTAATTTCTCACTGGCTTAGAGCTGGTTGCCTGTCATTCCATTACTTAAGATAGGAAGGAGGAAGCAATCAAGAAACTACAGATCAATCCGTTCAAATATCAGTTGTAATGAAGTTACTTGAGTCTTTTCTTGGTGTTTGAGTAGTTGAGTATTTGAGCAGGTATGAACTAATCTAAGACAGACTGCGTGGACTTGTAACAAGTAGTCCGTATATCACGAGTTGATTCTGTTTTGGTTTGAAGAGATCACTAATAAATTGGCCAGTCATTGTACATTGCACTAATGGACTTTTAAAAGGTAATTGATGAGGCTTCATACTGGAAAGTATGACTAAATAAGCATGTAATGTTGGGACTTTGGAATTAAGATTAATTACGTACTGTCAAGCCTATAAACTATTGAGGAACAATTGGTACCAATTTACCAATGACCTTCATTGTGAACAGGTTTAAAAATAATCATCAAAATTGCTTTAATCTTAAAAGATTTGGAATATAAAAGGGGAGGAAGTGACACTTCAGTTATAATAAGCCTTGGTCACACTTTACCTGTTTTGCATTCATATCTGGGTGCTGTGTCTCATGGTATATTTGCACTAGTGAGTGTAAAGTGATTTCAAAAATTAAATATTGAGGAGAGGCTTTATAAAATTGGGTTGCATTTCCTTTATCAGTTGCAGGTGTTGACTTTTGTTTTTACTTATGTTGCATATATGGCTCAGTGGCAATGTGGGATGGCGTTGGTGCTTTGTGACCATAGTTCACAAGGTTTATTAAGAGTTGGGGTATCCATTTAATTCATCTTAATTTATTCACCCAGAAGGAGATTCTAATTCTTCCATCTCATTTTTTTTTTAATTAGTTAGAATCATAGAGATATTCAACATGGAAACAGACTCTACACAGACCCTATTCCACCACTTCTTCAGGCAGCTCGTTCCATGCATGCACCACCCTCTGTGTGAAAAAGTTACCCTTTAGGTCACTGTATATCTGCCCGTCCCACTTATGTCCTCTAGTTTTAGACTCCCCCACCCTGGGGAAAAGACCTTGCCTATTTACCTATGTATGCCCCTCCATGATTTTATTAATCTCTATAAGGTCACCCCTCAGCCTGTGATGGTCGAGGGGAAAGTAGCCTCAGCCTATTCTCAAACGCTCCATTCCTGGCAACATCCTTATAAATCTTTTCTGAACCTGTTCAAGTCTCACAACATCCTTTCTATAGGAGGGAGACCAGAATTGCATGCAATACTCCTAAAAGTGGCCTAACCAATGTCTTGTACAGCCGCATCATGACCTCCTAACTTCAATACTCAATGCACTGACGAATAAAGGCAAGCATACCAAATGCCTTCTTCATTAACCTATCTACCTGCCACCCCACTTTCAAGAAACTATGAGCCTGCACTCCAAGGTCTCTTTGTTCAGCAACACTTTCCAGGATCTTACCATTAAGTGTATAAGTCCTTCCTGATTTGCCTTTCCAAAATGCAGCACCTCACATTTATCAAAATTAAACTCCATCTGCCACTCCTCTGCCCATTGGCCCATCTAATCAAGATCCCTTTGTACACTGAGGTAACATTTTTTTTTGCTGTCCATTGCACCTCCATTTTAGTGTCATCTTAAAATTGAGTTTGTTTTTCCCTTCACTATTCAAAATCTTAATCATGCTTTGCGTAAAAGATGTCTTGATATTTGTCGTAAATTTGCCTATTGTTACTGTTATTGTTACTTCTGAAATTTTGTTCGATTTTTGGTTGGATTTTTATTATTCCAGTTTCTCTTTTCTTATTTCATTCCCTTTAACAGTCTTATACATCTCTCTTTAATAAATCCCTTCTTAGGTGCCTGCTTTTCAGCTTGGTAAGCCCAGGTTTCTCATAATCATCCGAGCTGAAACTTCTGACATTAAAGATTACTCTTTTGTCTACTGCTTAACTGTTTGTATTGTTTCTCAATGACCAGAAATGCACACAATACTCAAGGTGTTTTCTGACCAGTGCCTACTGTATGGTCTGAACATTATTTCCTCTATTCTTTTGTTTTAACTGCAGTTCTGATTCTGTTACCCTTGCTGACCAAATGCAGAAAGTATAGTCATTTTTACACTATTCGTAAGTTCCTACTTCCTAAGTGAAGTACTTCCTGTTCTTTTTGCACAACTTATTCAATCGATTGTCACTTGCAAATTTTACCTGTTTACAAATTATTTAATTCAAGTCACTGATGCAAAGGAAAAATCCTAGCAGTTTTTCTGCATCCTATTCAATACAGCTGCCATCTCAAAATGATCCTCCAGCTACTTTGTCGAATTTTATCCTCAAACTCCATAAATGCAACCAAAAAAATCTTATATGGGGTTTTTATTAAAGGTATTTTAGAAATCTAAGCACACCTGCTGTAAAGTAGTCCATTTAGGTTGTCTCATCCTCTTGCAAATAAATCAAGAAGTTGGATAGGAAAAATCTTCCTCATATTTAAATCTGTCTACGGTATTATTGCATGGGTAGGACTAAGTTTACATATGATATTTGATTCAGGTTTGGGACAGAAGAAGTACGAGAGTTGCCTAATTTATTGTTTTTGAGTATGGCAATATTACCTAGTTCAAGCTGCTCGGCTTTGATACCTTCGTACTATAGTGATTCCCGTGTCTTCCAGCACTGAAAAAATACTACCAAGCTCTGGTGCACCAATTTGCTTTAAGCCCTTCAGCTCAGGATCTTTTATCCTATTTATATTGAAGACATGCATATGTCCTTGGTGCTATTTTTGGAGAGAACACATTTTGTTTTTTGCCCTCTGCATGCTTTCAAGAATCAATTATTTCAAATGTATTTAGTATTTCAAGCTCATTATTTAAATTTCAGGTATATTTTAAGTTCTTTTATTGCCCTTGTGTCGTTAGCCTTTGCCAGCTGGTCCAGCCTTCTGATCAACTTCAGTGTCTCCCTTAAGAATGGCAAAAAGCCATGGCTAAGATAAGCTCTGAAGTGTTGGCCCAACCTACGGAGTCAGTTGTCAGGTGAACAGTTTTCTTCATCTCACACAACACAAGGGGACGGAGCACAACTTGGCTGGTCAAAAATTTTTTAAAAAATTTCTTGCTCTGCATCTTTGTAGAGATTCTACCTGAGCCATGCCAGTTGGGTTTCAATAGGGTAATTACCACACCTCAAATGCACATCTGATTGTTGGTTCTGAGTTTCTTTGATCCACTATGTGGCAATTCCACTTTGGGTGGAAAAGTAGAGGCATAGACTTTTCTAAATGGGGAAATCTGAAACACAAAGGGACAGTGGCATCCTAGTTCAGGATAGTCTTAAGGTTAATGTACAAGCTGAATTGGCAGTTAAGAAGGCAAAGGCAATGTTAGCATTCAATTTGAGAGGGTTAGAATAGAAGAGTGCGGGGATCTGTTGCTGAAGCAGTATAAGACTCTGGTCAGTCGACATTTGGAATATTGTGAGTAACTTTTGGACCCTGTATCTAAGGAAATGTACTGGGTTTGGAAGGGCCCACAGGAAGTTCACAAGAATGATCCTGGGGATCAAGGGATTGTCATATGAGGAGAAGTTTTGGTCTCTGTCTGTACTCAATGGAATTTAGAAGATGAGTAGGGAATCTCATTGAACTTAACAGAATAATGAGAGGCCTTGGTAGACTGGAAATGGAGAGCATGAAATACTAAACATATTTGAAATAATTGAATCTTGAAAGTATGCAGAAGGCAAATAAAAGTGCTTTCTCCAAAAATATCACCAAGGACAAATGCATGTCTTCTATTATTAGAGAGAGACCAGGACCTGAGGGAACAGCCCCCAAGTGAAGGGGTAACCCTTTAGAACTGAGATGAGGAAGAATTTCTTCACCCAGAGGGTGATGAATCTGTGGAACTCCTTATGACGAAAGGCTGTGGAGATCAGGTCTTTAATCAAGAGCTACACCTCTCTGAATTAAAGGGATCAGAGATTACAGGGAGAAGGCAGGAGAATGGGGTTGAGAAACATATTAGCCATGATAGAATAGCAGAGCAGAGTTGATCTGCCAAATGACTTAATTCTGCTGCTGTATGTTATAGTCTTCTCTGACAGCCTGCACAGGCGCAGCTTCAACAACATTTAGAAAGCTTGACGCTGTCCAGGACAAAGCAGGCCTATTGATTGTCATGTTATTCATTACTTCAACATTCACACTCTTCACTACCAATACACTGTGGCCACCATGTGTATCGTCTGCCAGATGCATTTCAGTAACTCACCAACGCTTCCTGAACAGCACCTTTCAGACCTGCAGCTTCGATCAACTAAAAAGTCAAGGGCAGCAGATGCTTGGGAACTTCATCTGAAGTTTTCTTCTAAGCCACTGACAATCCTATCTTGGAACTATATCACTGTTCCTTCTGTGTCACTCAGTCAAAATTGTGGGACTCCCTTTCCGACAGTGCTGTGGGCGTACCTCCAGTCCAAGGATTGTAATGAAGAAAGCAGCTAACCACCAGGACCTTTGCCTGGACAATTAGGGAAAGGCTACAAATGCTTACACCACGTGAAAGACTAATAAAATGTAGATTTTTATGATCTTTTCCTTAGTTGTGCATTTTTTTTTTAGGTTTCCTTGTTCCTCTGATCACTTTTGTGGCGTGTTTTGCATGATTGTCATATATCAGTGAATTCATTCTCCCTGCAGAATTTGTAAAGGTCATTTTAATCCTTTACTCCCACCAGTCAGTAGACTAATAATGAAATAATGTCACTTTCCGAATCCTGATCCTAAATACCAATTAGTCTGTATGCATCCTAATAGTGTTCTGCACGACAGAATAATTCAGGTGACGATAAAGGCATGTGAAAAAGGCAGTACATTGGCAATGAATAACTTTAATTTTCTTGTAGCCTGGGAAAATAAATCGGCAAAGGTAGCTACAAGGACGAATTCAGTGTATTTGGAACGATTTCCTAGGACAATATATTGTGGATCTGACTAAGGATCAGGCTAATTTGGATCTTGCAATGTATAATAAGGCAGTTTTATTAAATAATATTTGTAAAAATTCTGAGTTGGCTGGGATAGCATGGGAAATGAGTTTAACTGCAAAGATGAAGAACAACGTTAAATGTTTAAGAAAATAGTCAATGATTCATAGCAAGATGTATCTCTGAGGAAGAAGGATTGCAGGAAAGGCATAAACCAACCACGATTTTCCAAGGAAGTTAAAGATAGTACGTTTCCCCCCCTTTAAATTAGATACTATGTGGCAAAAAAGGAAAACCTGAGGATTGGGTGAGTTTTGAAAACCAACAATAGATGACTAAAAAAGGGGGAGAAAATAAACAAGGCAAGCTAGCAGGTAATATAAAAACAGGACAGTAAGAGCTACTTAATATATTGATAGGAGGAGAGAGGTCAAAGTGAATGTAGAGAATGAGGCCAGCAAAATAATAAGGAATCAGCATATGGCACAGGTGTTTTCTTAAAAAAAAACTTGCATCAGTCTTCATGGTAGAAAACACTAATAACATTCCAAAATACTAATAATAAAGGACTAACTATCACTATTGGAGAAAGTACTAGAGAAAATAAAGGGGTTTAAAAACTGTTAAGTCCCCTTGACCTGATGGGTTGCATCCTAGGATTTTAAAGGTAGTGGCTACAGAAATGGTGGATGTATCTTTGAAAAGTCCCAGAAGGCTGGAAAACTGCAACCATAACATAATCAAGCAGAGTCAGCTTGTCTTCATGCCTGACAAATTTACTGCAGCTCTTTGAAGAGGTAATAAGCAGGATAGGTAAAAGGGAAGCAGTAGATGTATTTGAATTTCCAAAAGTTGTTTGATTAAGGCACTGCAAAAAGGTTACTTAAGAGCCTATAATGTTGAGGGTAATATGATGTTGAGGAGAGATGTTTTGCTACTAAAAGAAGACATAATTAGGATAAGGGGGATATTTTGAGGTTGGTAACTTGCAACTAGTGGAGTGCCTCAGATCAAAGCTGGGCCAAAATTATTTATGGTGCATATTAAAGACTCGGATCATGGAAGTGAAAGTGCTACCAGCAAGTTTGCAGATGACACAAGAATAGGTGAGAAGACAAGTTATGAGGATGACACAAGGAGTCTCCTGAGGGATATAGACAAACATAGAAACATAGGTACAAAAATAGACCATTCTGCCCTTTTGAGCTGTACCACCATGCAATATGATCATGATTTTCAGTATCCTACTCCTGCTTTGATCCCTTAAGCCATAAGGGTCATGTCCAGCTCCCTCGTGAATATACATAATGAACTGGCCCCAACACATTTCTGTGGTGATGAATTCCACTGGTTTGCAACTCTAAGTGAAAAAATTCTTCCTCATCTCAGTCCTGAACAGCTTAACCCTTTTATTCTTTGATTGTGACCCATGGTTCTTGACGTCCCCCTACATCGGAAACATTCTTCCCACATCTAGCCTGTCCGGTCGTATCAGGATTTTGCATGTTTGTGAGAGCACCCCCGCCCTCATTCTTCTAAATTCCAGTGAGTACAAGCCAAGTTGATCCAGTCTTTTTTTCATTTTCCAGTCCTGCCATCCTGGGAATCAGTCTGGTGAACCTTTGCTGGATTCCCTCAATAGCAGGAATGTCTTTCCTCCGACTAGGAGACCAAAACTGCACACAGTACTCAAGGTGTGGCCTCACTAAGGCCCTGTATAACTGCAGCAAAACATCCCTACTCCTGTAATCAAATAGTCTCGATATGGAGGCTAGCATGCCATTTGCTTTCCTCAACACCTGCTGCACCTGCTTGCCAATCTTCAGTAATTATTCCACCATGACATCTCACCTTTTCCTAAACTTCCTAATCTGCCTTTCTGTTTTTTTCCACCATAGTGGATAACCTCATATTTATCCACATTGTGTTGCATTTGCCATGTATTTGCCCACGCACCCTTCCTCTCCAAGTTACCCTGTAGCTTCATAGAATCGTCCTCACAACATGTGTTGCCACCCAGCATGGTGTCATCTGCCAATTTGGAGATACACTGACGATTTGGACAAAGGAATTGAATGCAGTATCTTGTGAACAGCTGGGGTTCCAACACTGAACCCTACCCCACTTGTCACTGCCTGCCACTCTGAAAAGGACCTGTTTATTCCAGTTCTTGCTTCCTGTCTGCCAACCAGTTCTCTATCCATTTCAATATATTACCATTGATTCTGCCTGAGGAATGATTTTCTTATGTAGAGAGGTTCAGTAGGTTAGGCTTGTACATTGGAGTTTAGAAGAATAAGAAGTGACCATACAGATTTTTAGGGGGTTTAACAGGGTAGATGCAGAGCTGTTGTTTCCCCATTTGTGAGAAAGAATTGGACCAGAGGACATAAGTTCAGTGTATAGAGTGGCCCATTTAAGACAGAGTTGTGGAGGCATATTTTTCTTTGGGCGTATGGAATCCATGGAATTTTCTACTGCAGAAAGCTGTTAAGACTGGGACATTAGGTAAATTCAAGGCTGAGAGATTTTTAATCAGTAAGGGAATGAAGTTTTGGGATAAGGCTGGAAAGTGAAGCTGTGGATAGTCAGATCAGGCACAATCTCATTGAATGGTAAAGCAGACTCAATTGGCCAAATAACAAGGTGTAGAGCTGGATGAACACAGCAGGCCAAGCAGCATCATGGGAGCAGGAAGGCTGATGTTTCGGGCCTAGATCCTTCATCAGAAAAAAAATCCCATGAAAAAATTTTTAAAAAAGGTCAGGATAATGTATGATTTGGAGGAGACCTCACAGGTGATCACGTTCTTATGCATCTCTTACCCTTGTCCTTCCAGGTGGCAGAGATTGCGGACTTGGAGGAATGAGTGAGTTTTGTCAAGAGTTGCATTATAGATCAGAACCTACATTCAATTGTGAAGATTGTTTAAAAAGCTACAAATCTTTTGGCTCTGTCAGTAAAGTGTTATTTGCTCCTGGGTCATTTGTCGAGTTTTGGTTGTCTCATTAAGTTGTGGAACAGAACTTTGCACGCCACCTAAAACGTGAATCATGGATTAGTGCCTTGCAGAAAGAGGCCATTTGGCTATTAAGTTTCCACCACTACTTTTGGTTTAAAAAATCCAGTTAATCCCTGTCCCTATTTATCCAAATCTCTCTTGGAGGTTCCTGTTGAATCCGTACTCATAAACCAAACAAATAGTGCATTCTAAATACTGGCCACTTGTGTTTTGTTTTTTAAATGAAAGAAATACTTCCTCATATCTTGGACTACTACTAATAGGGCTAAGCAAATGTTTTGTATAGATGAGCATAACTATTTCACTTTTATATTATGTGCCGTTTTTATAAATTTTATAAATCCTTTGTTAATCTCTTCTACCACTTTAAACATTATGATGTAATTGAAGATTCTGGAAGTAAATCGCAAAGTAGAAAATTTCCAATTGCTCCAGATTATCCAAAGAAATATCCAGAATTCTAATACATCAGTTGGAACTTCCCATGGTTAACTTTTAAACTCATTGACCTTGATTGGCAATCTCTGCTATTTATTTAGGAGCATCTGAGTTTTAACAGATATAATGTTGTCTCTATACTATTTCCAACTTGCAGTAGTGAGAGAAGTTTGTCAAAGTGACTGTGTCCATGAAATTAGACAAATATGGTGGAACCGAGCAAAGGTTTGAGCCCACAGTGTCCTTTTATTGCTTTACAGTGTTTCTTGTGCAACTTCAGAAACTTGAATGAGATAGAATAATATAGCACAGAAACAGACGCTTCAGTCCAACTCTTCCACCTGACCGAGTTTCCCAAACTAAACTAGTCCCATTTGCCTGCATTTGGTCCATATCCCTGTAAACCTTTCCTATTCATGTACCTGTCCAATGTTTTTTAAATGTACCTACCTCTACCACTTCCTCTTGCCATTCATTCCACATACGAACCACCCTCTGTCTGAAGTAGTTGTCCTTCAGGTCTGTTAAATCTTCCTTCTGTCACCCTTAAAGTTATGCTGTCTAGATTTGAACTCCCGAAGCCTGGGGAAAACACTTTTCTTTTTGCCTTATCTATGTCCCCCATGAGTTTGTAAATCTCTAAGGTCACCCATCAGTCTCTTACGTTCCAGTGAAAAAGTCCCAGCTTATCCAGCCTTTCCTTACAACACACCCTCCATTCCTGGTAACCTTTTTAAATCTTTCCTGCGCGCCCTCCAGATTAATAATATCCTTCCTGTAGCAGGGTGATCAGAACTGAGCACAATACTCCAAAAGTGGTCTCACCAACATCTTGCACAACCGCAACATGATGTCCCAACTCCTATACTCAGTGGTCTGAACAAAGAGGGAAGGGGTGCCAAATGCCTTATTTACTACTGTCTACCTGTGATGCAACTTTCAATGACCTATGGACCTGAACCCCTAGATCTCAATTCTACAATACTACCCAGGGCCCAAACTGTTTAAGTACTGCCCTTGTTTGTCTTATCAAAATGCAACATCTCACATTTATCCAAATTAAACTTCATCTGCCACTCCTTGGCCCATTGGCGCAATTGATCAAGATCCCTTTGTAACCTTAGATAACCTTCCTCACTGTCAACTATTCTACTAGTTTTGGTGTCTGATTAGGAAATCTGTGACAAACCATTTTGATAATAAATACAGATAGTTATGACTTTTTTTCTAAAGTTCCCTAAAACCCAAATCCACCCCCACCCCAAGTTACTGCACCTTTTGAAATTTCCTCCATTTAATTCTGAGTTTATAATTTCCTGTTTTATATCTTCTTCATTGTATAAATCCATTGCCAATCTCATTTCCATCTCTAAATCCCTATGCAGTGATTTACCATGTATAGTATTTCCTTATTCTGTTCATAATTTAATAACTGTTAAATGTCAGACATTGCTTATATGTAAAGCCTTCCTTGCCTAAAGACCCCACAGAACTAATTGCCTGTTTTAGCTTAACCATCACTTTGGTTAAAAACTCATTTTAAAGTATTAAATTTTAGACTTGACATGACACCAGCAGTCTTCAGTAATACTTCTGGGCATTTTCTCAGTCCACTAGATGTTCCGCTAAACCACTGTCCACTAGATAAATTATGGACACCAGTATGTAGATGATTCCTAATTTAGAATCATAGAAACCTCACAAGCTCTTCGGCCCAACAAGTCCACACTGACGCTCAGAGCATTCCACCCAGACCCATCCCCCTATAACCCACGTAATCTACACATCCCTGAACACTACGGGCAATTTAGCATGGCCAATCCACCTAGCCTGCACATCTTTGGACTGTGGGAGTAAATCGGAGCACCCGGAGGAAACCCACAATTTAAAAAGACTTACATTTATATAATGCCTTTTACAATCTCTAGACATCTCAAAAACTTTAAAGCCAACTAAATGTCTTTCCAGTACATAACATAAGAAATATCTCAGCCAGTTCTTACACAGTGAACTCCCACAAATACCAATTTGATGATGATCAGACAACCTGTTTTTGTGGTGATTTAGGGATAAATATTGGCCAGAACACCAGGTATAATTATCCTTTGAATTAACAGCAGAGGGTCCTGCATTCCCATTAAAGGGTAGAAGAGCCCCAGTTTAACATCTCAAATGGAAAATGGCATCTCAACCAAGATACTGTGCCAGAAAGCTGGTATGTATTTTTGAGCACACATCTCAAGTGGGACTTAAATCCATTACTTTCTGACTCTGAATGCTACTAACTGAGCCATGGCTGAACAAAAATGCTCCTTTTTTCAATGATGAGCAAAAGGAACAGAATATCTTCGATTAACTTGAGCATAATCTTGCATTGAGCCCTGACAAAACTTAATCATTCCATGAAAGAGACTATTTAGGTACTGGGCCCTATTCTACCTTGTTATTAAAAATAGAGTACCCTCAAGTTCTTAAGTTAGACAGTTACAGTAATAATTGATAACAATAAAACTAATCTTACTCTGGACTGAAGAAAACTGCCTGTGAATGCTATTGCTAAAATGATGAAGACTTGCATTTATATAGTGGCTTTCACACTTTTACAAGGCTGATAGTTTTTTTCACTGTTTACCTTCAAAGAAATGGGGTAATATCTTGTGAAATTGAATAAGTGAGGAAGTGAACTTGCATCATCACTGATGTTATCATTTATAATCTACATGAGATACGAAAAGGAACGGTGTAAGATAGTGGACAATAACACATCCCTCCCTGACACGCTCAATGCTTTCTAGGCTTGGTTTGAGCAGAATACCACCAGTGTAGCGACACCCGCCGTGACAGCGCCAGACACGCCTGTTCCCTCTGGTACCGCTTCAGAGGTCAGTCATCTTGGGAGTCAAACCAAGGAAAGCGAGGGGCCTGGATGGTGACCCCGGCCAAGCACTCAGATCCTGTGCGGACCAACTGGCAGAGGTATTCACCGACATCTTCAACTTCACCCTCCTACAAACCGAAGTCCCCACCTGCTTGAAGAAGACCACCAACATCCCAGTACCCAAGAAAACATATGCAGTGAACCTTAATGACTACTGTCCAAGAGCTCTGGCCTCAATAATCATGATGTGCTTCGAGAGGCTGGTCATGGCCCACATCAACTCCAGTCTCTCAATCTGCCTCGATCCCTTACAGTTTGCCTACCGACATAATAGGTCCACAGAGGGTGCCATATCCCTAGCCCTGAACCCATCCCTGAAACATGTAGATAACAAAGACACCAACCTCAGCCTCCTGTTTGTTGACCACAGCTCTGCCCTCTGCAGCTGGATCCTCAGCTTTCTGACCCATAGGCTGCAATCAGTGAGGATGGGTAACTGCACCTTCTCCACAATAATACTCAACACTGGAGCACCCCAAGGATGCGTCTTTAGCCTCCTACTGTACTCCCTGTACACCTGTGTCGCCAAATTTCAAACGAATGCCATCCACAAGTTTGCTGACGATACCACCACAGTGGGATGGATATCTAACAACAATGAGCCAGAACACAGAAGGGAGACAGAGGACTCAGTGACGTGGTGCAATGGAAACAATCTGTCTGCCAACGTCGGCAAAACTAAAGAACTGAACGTTCTTTTCAGAAAGAAAGGAGGAGAGCACTCCCCCCATCTACATCAATGGAACTAAGGTTGAGAGAGTGAAGAGCATCAAGTTCCTCGGAGTGACAATAACTGACGACTTGTCCTGAACTTTCCACGTAAACGCAACAGTCAAGAAGGCACAACAACACTTCTTCTTCGGGTGGTTCGGGAAATTTGGCATGTCCATAGGGTCCCTCAACAACTTCTTCAAATGCACCATTGAATTCAAACTGTCTGAGTGCATAACTGTTTAGTGCAGCAACTGCTCTGTCCAGGACCGTAAGAAGCTGCAGCAGGTGTTGTGCACAGCCCAGACCATCACGGAAGCCAACTTTTCATCCATGGACTCTGTTTACATGCCCTGCTGCTGCAGAAAGGTGGCCAACATCATCAAAGACCCATGACACCTTGGTAGTGACCTCTTACAACCTCTTCCATCAGGCAGAAGGTACAGAAGCTTCAACATGCACAAGCAGGTTCAGGAACAGCTTCTTTCCGGCGGTTATCAAACTATTGAATGGACTCTAACCTCAAGTAATGCAACCTACAATGTAACCTGTTACAGAGGTAGTAGGAAGTGCAGATGCTGGAGAATCTGAGATAACAAGGTGTGGAGCTGGATGAACACAGCAGGCCAAGCAGTATCAGAGGAGCAGGAAAGCTGACGTTTCGGGCCTAGACCCTCCTTCGGAAATTTCTGTATGCCTCTAAGCCTTTTTGATCTGTACACCCTTTGCTTGCTGTAATCTCCCTGTACTGCTTGTAAACAAAGCTTTTCACTGTATTTCGGTACATGTGACATAAATCAAAATTAATCCATTTGTAAAAAGTGTACAGTATTCTGTTGACATTTGATATAACTCTCTCTTAGTTTTCCTCATTTTAAACCATCTTCTGCTGCTTTTTGCAATAAAGTCCTCCATAATGGCTTTCTGTCAGCATTGTACTATGCCCAGAATCTTTTAAACATTTGGTAAAACTAACATTGTGTAATTCCAGAATGTTCAATACTCTATTTGCACAGGATGGCTGAAGTTAATACAGTTTTATATGTTGAAACACATGCAGGCATTGTTTCAGTCACTATACAGACAAAATGGAGAAAATGAAAAGAATTGAACCCACTTCAGACAAATATGCATACATAATCACATGTACCTGTTTAAAGACTTGAGACCTGTTTACTTGCGATCTGAAGAAAGCTAAACTGAACATAAATTAACATTCATGTGCAATTGATAAACCCTGACCAGCTTAATGTATTTACCTGAATTGAATTTTGTCTTTCTGAAATACTTGGCCATGGGATCTTTTGTACCACGTATATTAAGTTTAACTCAATGCCCCCATTAATGTGTGTTAATTTTTTAATTGCATAGTGTCTACTAATGGGTATATAACTTTGTTAACTTAATCTCTATTAGAATAATGAGGCAACAGAAATGAAACTGTGTTTGAATATCCAAATTTATGAACATCAAATGTAACGTACTATTTGAGTAACAAATGTAACTGTAAGATGAGCTGAACTGCTTGTACTTGCTGTGGAGTTATGACGGCATAGAACCTTTCAGCCTATCGAATCTGTGGCAGCAACTTTGTCATTCCCACTCACTTGTTCTGTGTCAGCCTTACAGATCCCTATAAGGCTCAAACAGAGCTTCAGAGTTGGTCAAGAGTGGCTCATGCTCATTAGATATTTGTATTTATGCATCTTCCAGTGGGTGTTGGTTTCTAGATAGGGAAAGACTACAGAAAAGAGAGATGGAAATTATTTTTGTACTTGCACTATAGATTTACATTAAAACCTTGTTCAAATATCAGTCTTTTGGCTAATTCACCACATATGGATACCAATTGTATAAAACACTTAAATCCTGTAGCCCTGCAAATTTTATTTCCTTCAATGAGGCTGATCCAATTTCCTTTTGAAATAATTGATCATTTCCATCACCTTTGTTGGATGATTTTAAAAAAGATTTCTTCACGTGCCCACCCCTATCCTCCACTCCTAGATTGCTTGTCCAGAACCTTATTGTCCCCTAATCCTTGTACCATCAGCTAATGAGAGCATCTTTTCTTTGTCTATCTGATCTAAATCTTGTAATTTTTTCATACCTCCATCAAATCTTCTGTCTTCCTGGGAAAGCATCCCCAGATTCGTCAATTTAACCTTACGGCAAACATCCCACTTCCCTGGAACCATTCTGGTAAATCTTCCCTGCATCTTTTCAAGATCCCTCAGAACTTGAGGGCTAAATATTTTTGCAACAGCCTATTCAGAGATGCTGTTACACATCTGTGGAGCAAGGGGGACTTGAACCAGGGTCTCCTAGTCTGGAGATAGGAGCACTACCAGTATGCTACAAGAGCTTTAACTTGAGTGCTGAAAATTATGGCATGTAGCTTAGATGCACCTGCCTACACAACTTAGTCTTTTTATTTTGACCGACAATTGCTTACTGCACATCAGCTGTTACAAAACAAAGTACGATACAGGGCCAAGTAACACAAACACATTACCAAAATATTTTAATGTTTTGCCATATGCTTAAGAAGCCTAATGGCAAGCCTGATCAACTAAAAGTTGACAAGAATTTGGGCTTAACAAGGCGTGGGGCTGGATGAACACAGCAGGCCAAGCAGCATCATAGGAGCGGGAAAACTTGACGTTTCGGGCCTAGACCCTTCATCTGATGAAGGGTCTAGGCCCGA
>JAHRHZ010000043.1:26784014-26863295 GCA_024137785.1 Ginglymostoma cirratum
GCCTAGACCCTTCATCAGATGAAGGGTCTAGGCCCGAAACGTCAAGTTTTCCCGCTCCTATGATGCTGCTTGGCCTGCTGTGTTCATCCAGCCCCACGCCTTGTTATCTCGGATTCTCCAGCATCTGCAGTACCTTTTTATCTCTGAAGAATTTGGGTTTCGTGGTTTGTGCTTTGAGTTTGAAAGATTATGATTTTGTGATTTAAGATCCAGGTGTTTCTTTAATATGTTCATATAACAGAATGGATGGCAATGAATATATAGACAGAGGCATGTTATATCAGGGATGTTATGTTTCCAGGGTTCGCAGTACTCGTGTGAGAGCGCTTGGATAAAATCTGCCTTTGTTCTCTATCAATGTGCAAACATGCTTGATTTCCTTTCCTCAAAGAATTCCAATGGTGGGTTAGCTGTGAAGAATGATAGACTTCCTCCTCCCTTATCGTGCTAAGTGGGGAAAATTACTGCTGGTTAGTTTAAAATGAAAGTAATGTTATGGCATAAAATCTTTTGCAAAGCTCATGTAGAATTATTTAAACAGCGTAGTGGCTTATTAATGTTCACTTTCTTATGGCTGAAATCAATAGAAGTTGCATAGTTATTGAGAAACACTGCAAATTTGTTAATATCAGATTTTATTACGGTGAGTTGACGGTTAATTCAGGTTAGCCAAACTGTATTGTGCTGAATTAAATTATACACTGAAGGATGAGAAGGTCTAGCAAGCTGTTTTGAAAATTATTGGTCTAAAGTGAGATTAAAGTTTCCAATCACCTAATTAATTCTCTAGCATAACGTAAAACAATTTTAAACTATGTTTCTTGTGAATAATTAAATGTTTTATGGCAATGTTTCTTGCTCCTCCCATGCAGTTTTTTTAAGGTTTAAAGTAACACTTTTTTTTATCTTGTATGCCAGTAACAGTGAGCCATCACTTAGGGCAGGCCATTTACCTATATTGATATCTGATTTCCTTCCATAAAGGATCTTAACAAGTGAATTGAATTTTTGTGGCAATCTGATTCCTTTTCTTCACTTATATAAATTTATTTCACCATGAGGAAATAATAAAGAATTTTGATGTTTATCTTTTAATAGAAATTGTATATTCAGTTTATATATGATATTGATGTATGTATTATCTGCCTTCAAATTGATGATAACTTTTTTGTTGAATTGTGGTATCTCCGTGCTAAATTGGACAGACTTCGAACAGGTCTAGCAATTCAAGACCAGGCATCCAAGATGCACTGGCCGATCAGCATGTGCAGAATTATACTTGCAACTTAATCTACAACCTCATAGCCTGGTCTATCCCACAATCTACCATTTGTCGTCAAGCTAAGGGATCAATCCTGGTTCATTAAAGAGTACAAAAGGGCATGCCAGGATCAGGAACAGGCATATCTAAAAATACAGTGTCACCGTGGTGAAGCTACAGAATGGGGCAACTTGCGTGCCAACGGAATAAGCGGAGTGATCAGATCTAAGCTCTGTAGTCCTGCCACATCTAGTGAATCATAGTGGACAATTAAAGGATGCTGCATATTAGCACTAAAGATAAGGCTGAAGCACGCACAACAATTTTCAACTGGAAGTACTGAGTGAATAATTCATCTCGACCTCCAGAGTTCCCGAGCTTTGCAGATGACAATCCTCAGGGGATCAATTCTGATTCATTGAAGAGTGCAGGAGGGTACGCCAGGAGCAGGAAAAGACGTACCTAAGATGTAATGTCAGTCTGGTGAAGCTACAGAATGGGGCAACTGATTCACCCCACATAATAGCAAGAAATGGGTTGGAGGCAGTGCATGCTGGAAAGGCTGTGGGCGCTAACAGTGCACCAGCAATAAGACTGAAGACTTGTGCTAAAGATTTTGCTGTAGCCAAACTGTTCCAGTATACCTACTATACTGTCATCTATCTGACAATGCGGAAAATCACAGGTGTGTCTTGCACCCAAAAGCAGGACGAATCCAACTGAGCAATTACTGCCCCATCAGTCAACTCTCAATCATCAGTAAACTGATGGATGATGACATTAACAGTGCTATTGAGCAGATACTGCTCAGCAATAACCTGCTCACGACACTTCGTTTGGGTTTCACTATGTCTCTCAGCTTCAGACCTCATTACAACCTGGGTTCAAACATGCACAAAAGAACTGAATTCCACAGGTGAGGAATAAGTGACTGCCCTTGACATCTCATTTGCATTTGACTGAGTGTGGCATCAAGAAGTCCTAGCAAAACTGAAGTCAATGGGAATTGAGAAAAGCATACTCTCTGCTGTTTGGAGTCATACTGTTACGTAGGAAAGTGGTTGTGGATTTTGGAGGTGAGTCATCTCAGCTCGAGGACCTCTCCACAAGAGTTTCTTCGGGTGGTGTCCTAGGCCAAACCATTTTGAGTTGCTTCACCAATAACCTTCCCTCCATCATAATGTCAGAAGTGGGGATGTTTGCCTTGATTGCACAATGTTTAGCACCATTTGCAACTCCTCAGATACTGATGCACACTATGCCCAAATGTAACAAGATCTGGTCATCATCCAGGCCTGAAAAATGGCAAATAACATTTGTGTCTCTCAAATGCTGGGCAATGACCAAGAGACAATCTAATCACCACCCCTTGACGCTCAGTGGCAGTGGCATTGCCATCACTGAACCTCCCCACTATCAGCATCCTTGGGGTTACCAATGACCAGAAACTGAACTGGACTTGTGATATAAATACAGTGGCTACAAGAGCAATTCAGAAGCTAGGAACACTGTAGCAAGTAACTCACCTCCTGACTTCCCAAAGCCTATCCACCATCTACAAGGCATGAGTGAGGAGTGTAATGAAATACTCAGCCATTTGTTTGGGTGAGTGTAGCTCCGGCAATGCTCAAGAAGCTTGATACCATCCAGGATAAAACAGCCCGCAATATTGGCCCCACATCTACAAATATCTGTTCCCTCCATCAGCAGTGTAATATCTACAAGATGCATTGCAGAAATTCACCACAGATCCTTAGTACGTTCTAAACTTACCATCACTGCCATCTCAAAAGACAAAGGCAGCGGGTACATGGAAACACTACCACTTGCAAGTTCCGCTTCAAGTTGCCCATCATCCTTACTTGGAAATATACTGCTGCTCCTTCAGTATTGCTGGGTCAAAATCCTGGAATACCCTCCCTAACAATTTTTGTGGGTCTACCTGCAGTACTTGTTCATCCATGTACTTATTAAAGTTTGTGAGGTTAGCCGCTTCAGTGACGACCCCCCCCCCCCGCCTCCAAAAAGGTGGTGCATTCCAGACCCCACGACACTGGGTGAAAAACGTTTACCTCAAATCCCCTCAACCTCCTTCCTTGCACTTTAAAAGTGTACCACCTTGTTCTTGAAACTTCAATTAAAGGGAATAGATGCTTTCTTTTCACCGTGTCCATGCTCCTCATAATCAGTCCATGTGCCTCGATCAGGTCCCTTACTCAACCTTCTCTGCTTCAAAGAAAACAGCTAGAGGTGATCACCCTGTTTTTCACAGCTGAAATGCTCCATCCCAGGCAACTTCCTGGTGAATCTCGTCAGCACCCGCTCCAGTGCAATCACATCCAGTAGTGTGGTGACACACATTACTTCAGCTGTGGCCTAATCAAAGTTGTGTAGCTTCTGCAAGATGCAGTGCAGAAATTCACCAAGGCTCCTTGGACAGCACCTTCCAAACCAACAACCATTATCTCATAGAAGGACAAGGGCAGGAATTACATGGGAACGCCACCGACTGCAAGTTCTGCTCCAAGCCACTCCCCACCCTGACCTGGAAATATATTGCTGTTCCTTTAGTGTTCTTGGGTTTAAAGCTTGGAATTTCATCTCCAGCAGCATTATAGGTCTGCCTACAGCACATGAGCTATAGCAACTCAAGGCAGCTCACCACCACCTTCTGGAGGACAACTTGGGGCAGGCAATAAATGCTGGCCCAGCCAGTGATATTTGTGGGACATGGATATATTTTTTTAAAAAATCAGATTTTCAGAAGGCTTTTGATGACGTCGCATTCAAGAGGCTAGTAAACAAAATTGGAGAACATGGCATTATGATGATGACACTCCCCTGGACTGGGAACTAGTTAACTGCCAGAAAACAGAAAGTAAGAATAAATGGGTTTCAGTTTGGCAGGCTGTGACTAGTTCAATACTGCAAGGATCAGTGCTTGGTCCCCAGCTCTTTGCAACTTATGGCATTGATTTGAGTGTGGGAGTTAAATGTAACATTTCCAAATTTTCGATGAAATGAAATTAGGAATGAGTGAAAGTCATGAGGAAGGTGCAAAGATACATCAAGGGGTTTTGGAAAAACTTAGTGAGTGAGCAAAAATTTGGTCAATGGAATATGATATGAAGTAATCTGAAGAATCAATTTTACTTGGAGGTTTAAAACAAAACAAGTACAGAGTATTTCTTCAATGGTGAGAGGCTGGGAAATGTTGAATTGCAAAAAGCACTTGGTCATCCTTGTTAATAAATTATGGAAAGTTTAGTGCTTGCTGTACCTGCATGTTAAAAAGGCAAATGGTTTGTTAGCATTTATTACAAGAGGATTTACCTACTCCTACTCTTTTATGTTCTTGTGTTTATATAGGGCTTTATCAAGCGGAAGAACATATGGAGTACATCTATTGATGTTCCCCTTTCTGTTACTTTAATTATTCCTCAAAAAATTAAGTCACGTTTATTAAACATGATCTGTTACAAATTCATGTTCTCTCTCTAATCAGCTCAACTTTCTAAAAAGTCCATTTGCCCTTAATTTATAGATTTCTATAACTTCCCATACAAATAGGTCTATAGCTCCACAGTAAGACTTTCTTCTCACGCTCTCTCGCGCTCTCTCTCAACACTCACCTCACACACTTCCACCTTTTTTAAATGTTGCAGTCGCTTTTGTTCAGTTGAATGCAATTGCTTTTAATTCCAGTGAAGCCTGAGATTTTAAGTTGGCTCATAATTAGCCTGTTTTTAAAAATCGGTCTGTTTGTACTTCAGCCTGTAAAATTCTGTTCAGCCTTATGGATCAGTGATTTTCTGGTTCGATTCTTTTCTTATAGGTGACTTAATTAACCTCAGTATGACATTTGGACTCCTGCAGTCGATCTCAGTCCTCCAAGGTTAAAAAGAAACCACCTTTCCGCACTTACCTTTGTAGACTTGATCTAATATTTAAGGCAAAAATATTTAGAAATGTTAAGTGTTGTGTTTTGAAGCAACATGTTAGGACAAATAACAGAGAAAATGTTATTGCATTTTAGTTATTTTTAGTTAATTGTGACCATGACCTGAGGTTTGGACATGAGTGATCATTGTGTTATCAAAGTTCAGTTGATTAATTGATTATTCTTGCAGAACGTTAGTACAGTACCATACTTCAGGAATGCTCAATTTTTTAAATGTGAGAGAAAATTGAGCGTTTTTTTTTTGAGATGTGGCAGGGATAAAATGGAGAATATTTAAGACTATATTTGTAAACACAGAAATTGCATGGTAAAGTGAAACCTAAAGTACTGAACAGAGATGTTTGCTATGAAATTAAGAAATATTGCACCAGATATTGCAGAATATCTGCAATGTTCTGTATTATTATTATTTGAGATTTGTGGTTGTCTAAAATCACTACCCAAGGTGACATAAGCCTACAAAAAATTATGGTGAAAGTGGGTGGTGGTATGCTAATTTATTCCCCCCCACTATATCAAAAGCCAGAAAATGAGGATGACGATCGATCTTTTGAGAGATTTAATCTAGAAGATTAGATTTGAGAACCTGAATAAGGCTAATTTGATACTTGTTTTATGATTTAAAAGTGGTACTAGGGTGTTTGGGATGCTGAGATGAAGGTTCCCTTAAAATTATGTCAACAGAAATAAATGTGGTAATTATCTTTATCTAGGACGAAGTAACCACAATCAAATTGAACGTTAATGTCCAGTTGGACATTTTGCCATTTACTCTAACTTGGTGAAGGAAGTGGGATAAAAGTGTATTGTGAAAGTCGTAAGGCTCAAATATTCAATAGCTGTTTTGAGGTCTGGATTAGTTCCAGTAGATTGGAGGGAAATTAAGTGAGGCAGACTTTTAAGAAAAGAAGAACTGCATGATTATAGGCCTATTAATTTGAGGAATTTAAGGACTGCTGGAAAACATTTTAAAGGCCTGTGTTTTACAGCCATCTGAAGAGACCTGACATTTTCCAAGAATTCTAACATAGCTTGGAGACCTTGCTTTACCAGACCGGTTGACTTCTTTTAAAGAAGTGCCCAAATTAGAATGAGGCAACTCTCCAGCTATCTAGTATCTTGATTTCTAGAAAGCTTTTGATGAAGTGTCGTGTCTTTATCAAATCTTGGGTAAGATATTATTGTGTCGGATTGGTAGTCAAGTATTAGTGGTTTTTCTGGATAGACTAAACATGCTTTCCAAAAAATTTGAAATTCATTATTTGTGTCCATATTATCTATAGACGATAAGAATTAAAACTTATTTTGCAGTCAGAACTTATGAACTTAATTTTTGGAAGGAATTATCAAGAAGCTACTATAAGATTTTTCTGAGAAGTTTTACATTATAGAAATCTTGCAATGCTGTGTCTGAACTGCTGCCCTCAAAATCGTTTATGCAGCTCCTCTACCTCCTTGTCGTCTCTTTCATCATCTAAGCAAATATCTGTACTGCAGGTATCATCCGCATCCTTGCCATCCGCCTCAGCAGCTGTATCGTCCAAGAGGAAGTTGTCTTCCAAACCATTCACAGTATTGTGGACCAACACAAAGTCACCCTGGATCAGGGATGGATAACCAGCAGCAGTGGCTTCTTTGATCCGTTTGAGCAATGAGGCAATGGGCATGGTTTCTTCTGTTTACCTAATGGTATAGGCAGATGTGCTGAAGAGGGTAGCCACTTTAAATTGGTGGTTACAGCTGGCACCTGTCACATTTTCAACTGGGTTGTCATGCCTTCCTGTATAATGGCAGGTTCTGAGTGAGCACCTTTAGCTCTAATGAAATATCAAGGATCAGCGTACACTGTTTCTGAGGGAACACTTTGTACCAAGTACTATACATCCTGTCTTTAGTCAAACTTCATCCGGTCTTTTACCACCCACAGATGATCATGCCTTTTGAGTCACGTAACATTCGTTGGGTAAGGTATAAAATTTAAAGATCTTATAGAAGCATCTTTGTCCCATGTCGTTATGGCTGGAGCATAGCAATGAAGAAATTCCTTCCGTTACTAGTTGACCTTGAGGTGGTCAGTTTGTCTTCTTTGATAGCCACGTTTTGATTTGAAATGAATGCCAAGCATGAGGGGTGTCTGATCTGCATTGCTTTTGTGGTCTTGCAATATTAAGTTAGTAGTCATAGCTCGTCTGCAAAGTCATCAGGCATGCGTAGTGCATTGTTATATAATAAAAGGCAGCACAGTTTTGGAGATGGTTTAAAGATGCTGGTGGTGTCCAAAGCTTTTGTAAAATAATGGACTTCCAAACAGATATCTACAGGGCTGACTGTATGTTCACTTTCTTGACATTAGTGAATATATGCCAAAAGTTGTTGCTTGAGCTTTGGATGTTGAACCCTTCTTCCAAATCCAGAGACCTTGGTGTACTTGATCTTTAGCTTGCCCTTTGAGTTCTGCCAAAGCCTTACTGTTGAATCCCCATGCTGCTCTGTTTAGCGCAGTTTTCTGAAACTTGATCCAGTTAAGTTTGAAGGCCTCTACATAACTTGTTTTCTCTGTCATGTTAACAGTTGGCACAAAGAATCTAGTCGTATGACATCACAAACTACGTTTGGTCAATTGATAAACATGTGAGAGTCAACAAACTGAAGCAGAAATGGGCCCTGTTTGGTTTTGGCTCTAATTCTCCATATTGGACATTGATATTTACCTTACTGCTGTTTTTACTTGCAGGATGAACAAAAAAGAAAACCTTAATGCAATTTTTTCTGGTTATAAATACAATTGAATAACTTTTGCTGAAGCATATCCCACCAGGAATTTTATGAAATATATAAAATGGATAAGAGAGAGCCAAAAATAGAGAGGAGACATTAGTTTTAGTTGATAATTTTATCTTGCTTTACATTTGTCTCTTTATATTAATGCACAAGCTTTGTCAGGTTTGCCCATTTGTTTTTGTCAGTTGTATGTCAGTTATTCTTTGACCAGAACATTGTAACAGTCTAACTGCATTTTATACATGGTAATGATGTAGTTTTGACTTTTCATTTCTTGATAGTTTAGAAGCATGTTATTTGAGTGTGTTATGTCTGAAAACTGATGATATCCTAGATTGCAAGTTGCTTACCATCTGGCAAGCAGTGGATGTTATTAATAGGAGTAAGATCATCATGGAGGAAGTTTTAAATAGACTTGAAAGGCTTCATTTTAATGCCATTGCTGTATGAATGAAAAATTATTTGAATGGATTAGTAGAACTTTTCATAAGTTTGCAAAATACAAAAATGGAAATGGGAATTTAGATCAAGCAAATTGCAGCTTGGATTAAGGTAAAGTTGGGTAATGGTTCCTTGTGTGGCAAACGCCCTGCAATGTTGACATGCAGTTTAAGTCTGGGAATCTCCATTGAGGGGGTTTAATGCAAGGATACTAGGTAATGGTTGCAGAGCAGAAGAGGAACCTGAAACCTTTGGGGGGCATTTAATCAAGTTACTGGGACAATTTATTTGTTAAAATTGAGTGCTATCTTTTATTACAAACCTAACACACAAATTGTAAGCACAGTTATGTCAATTCTTTATATATTTAGCCACAACTGTTCAGTTTTTTTTGGAATTCTTCTGCCTCATCTGCTTTGGCATGTTGTGCTTGGTCCCCACACATATTACGTGATACACAGGCCTTAGACAAAGTGGAGGGGTAGGCAACCCAACATTAACCCATGATTTAGTTATGAGGGTAGGTTTGAAGAGTTAGCTGATTTCATTGAAGATGCATGAGTTTAGAGTTTTGAAAATGATGGAACCAGACACACACTAATTGGGATAGGGATTCGACAACTTCACGACATGTATATAAAAGAATAGATCAGTGAATTTATAACCAGTGGTGAAGAAGTCAACTGAAAATATTATGGATATTATCCGTGGTAGTCCAGAACATGTGGGGTATCCAATAAAGCTTTCAAAAGGCGAAGTCATCTTTGAGAAATCTGACCAAGTTCATTTTTGAAGAAGTTACTGAATTAGTGGGTCAGGGAAATCCAGGAGACAATATCTGTTTGGAATTCCAAAAAAGCCCTTGATAAGGGGCATCATGAGGGTCTTCTCAAAATTTTAGACCCCATGATCTAAGGATTGAAATAACAAATGTGGATCACAAATTTTGTACTAGCTGTAACAAAGAGTGACTGAAATGTTAATAAGGGCATTGATAATATTCAGGTAGAAGAGTGTTTTGTGGTGGTGTCAGGATGAAAGTAGGGATCATCCATTTTAGACTGAGAAATTGGGGATTAAGGTTGGGTGTCCAGATGTTTAGCTTGGTTAGAACTGAGTTGCAGGGTTTAGAAACTGGTAGAGAGGACTGAATCTTGGACATTTTGAAAATATCATAGAAGGAGGACAAAGACAAATTATTCTAGGAAATCATAATAGGTTGGGCCCTTCTATTGTGTGATGGGGAAGAGTGAGTTAAACAGAAATATGTGGTGAGAGTTCTTGAGGATGAGGCAGATAGGGAGAATACTTCCAAAAAAAAAACTGAACAGTTGTGGCTAAATATATAAAAATTGACATAACTGTGCTTTCAATTTTTGTGTTAGGTTTCTAATAAAAGATGTATCTTTTTTCCACAGCATTGTCCTCCACAGCAGTTTAAAGAAGCATGCAGATTCTTGGTAATCCTTAAAGTTCTTGACAGAGGAGTATAATTTATGGGGAAAATTGCATCCTTTGAAACTTGCTTAATTTGCCTTTAATGGTCATAGAGGAATTTCCCCAGGTTTTCTTGGTGTTTGGTGGGTTTACTACACCTTTTTGCAGTGTTTATTGTCCGTGGCCAGTGAGTTGCACTATCAGACAATGCAGTGGAGGGAGGGTGAGACTCAAGACAATACGCATAACAGCAGTCTATTTTACAATAAATACGTTCTGTTTGCTCATCAAACAAAGACTATTTTAATGGTGCACTAGAGCAAACGGTCTACGTAGTCTATTTTAAAGGGTCTGCACAACATATAGCAGACTGAACTGCAGCAAAATTTCACTACAAAAGGAAGGTTATTTTTCAGTAAAATGCAATAATTGAAAGACATTACCTACATCAGTGTATGTAAAATCATTCCAACATTAACAGGTGTTATTGTTGTGGGAATTAACCAAACTCCTTCGTTCTGACATTTTACATAGACATTTTGCCACTTTCAGTTCATTAGAATTGGATTTTATTGTCACGTGTACTCAAGTACAGCGATGCAGAAGTACAGTGAAAAGTTTACAATGTCACCAATAAAAATCCAAATTGCAGTCTTTTTTAAATTCATTTTGTGGGATGTGGATGTCACTGGCTGGCCAGCATTTATTGCCCATCCCTAGTTGCCCTTGAGAAGGTGGTGGCGAGCTGCCTTCTTGAATTGCTAATGTCCATCTGCTGTGGTTAGACCCAAATGCCATTAGGGAGGGAATTCCAGGATTTTGACCCAGCAACAGTGAAGGAACGCCAATATATTTCCAAGTCAGGATGGTGAGTGGCTTGGAGGGGAACTTGGAGGTGGTGGTGTTCCCATACACCTGATGCCCTTGTTCTTTTCCGCAGACGTTTCATTACCCTGCTGGGTAACATCAGTGCAGCAAGTGGTCTGATGATCTTAAGTGATTTGCTACAGTGCATCTTGTAGATAGTTACACACTGCTGCTACTGTACATCTGTGGTGGAGGGAGTGGATACAGTGGCAGTCAAGTGGGCTGCACTCATCCAGGCAAGTGGGGAGCATTCCGTCACACTCTTGACTTGATGCTGAGGTGCTGGTGTTGGACTGGGGTGGACAAAGTCAGAAGTCACTTCACCTGATGAAGGGGCTGCGCTCTGAAAGCTTGTGATTTCACTTAAACCTGTGGGACTATAACCTGGTATCATGTGACTTGTGCCTTGTAGATGGTGGACAGGCTGTTGGGAGCCAGGGGATGAGTTACTCCCCACAGTACTCCTAGTCTCTGACCTGCTGTTGTAGCCACTGCATTTATGACGTGAGGCCAGTTGAGTTTCTGATCTTTGATCACTCCCAGGATGTTCATAGTGGGGGATTCTGTGATGCTAACACTATTGAACATCAAGGGGCGGTGGTTAGATTGTCTCTTATTGGTGATACAAATGCTAGGCTATGACTCTGGCATGAGTGTTACTTGTCACTAGTCAGCCCAAGCCTGGGTGTTGTCCACATCTTGCTGTATTTGGACACTGACTGCTTCATGTCTGAGGCGTTGTGAATAATTCTGAACACTGTGCAATCACTAGCAAACGACCCCACTTTTGACCTTATGATGGAGGGAATGTCATTAATGAAGCAGCTGAAGATGGTTGGCCCTAGGACATTACCTTGAGGAACTCCTGCCATGGTGTTCTGGGGCTGAGATGACTGTCTTCGAATAGTTCCTATGTGTCAGGTATGACTCTAACCTCTAGAGAGTTTGTTCACCGACCCAGCCATACCCATTGATTCCAGTTTTACAAGGGCTCCTCGATGTTTCACTCGGTCGAATGTCGCCCTGATGTCACTCTTTCCTCTGGAATTCAGCTCTTTTGTCCAGTTTGAACCAAGGCTGTAATGTGAGGTCAGGAACTGAATGGCCCTGGTGGAACCCAAACTCTTATGTCACTCTTATGACCAGGCTGTTGCTGAGCAGGTGCTGCTTGATAGCACTGTTGATGACACCTTCCATCACTTTACTGATGATTGAGAGTAGACTATGGGGTAGTAATTGGCCGGGTTGGATTTGTCCTGTTTTTTATGTAAGGACACACTTACTTGGGCAATTTTCCACATCGTCGGGTAGATGCCAGTATTGTAACGATACTGGAACAGCTTGGCTAAGGGAGCGGCAAGCTCTGGAGCACAAGTCTTTAGTACTATTACCAGAATGTTGTCAGGGCCTATAGTCTTCGCAGTCTTTCCAGCCCTTTCTTGATATCACATGGCGTGAATTGAATTGACTGAAGGTTGTTATTTGTAATTTTGGGGACCACTGGAGGAGGCCAGGATGGATCATCCATTTGGCACTTCTGGCTGGAGATTGCTGCGAAAGCTTCAACCTTATCTTTTGCACTGATCTGTTGGGCTCTTCCGTCATTGATGGCGACACTTGTGGAGCTTCTTCCTCCAGTGAGTTGTTTAAATGTCTGCCACCATTCATGACTGGATGCACCAGGACTGCGGAGCTTAGATCTGATCTGTTGCTTGTGGGATCACTTAACTCTGTGTATCACCTGCTGCTTATGTTGTTTGGTGTGTAAGTGGTCCTGTTTAGTAGCTTCACCAGGTTGACATCTCATCTTCAGGAATGCTTGGTGCTGCTCCTGGCATGCCTTCCTGCACTCTCCATTAAACCAGTGTTGATCCCCTGACTTGATGGTAATGTTCGAGTGGGGGATATACTGGGCCGTGAGGTTACAGATTGTGCTGGAGTACAGTTCTGTTGCTGTTGATGGCCCGCAGTGCTTCATGGATGCCCATTGTTGAGTTGCCAGATCTGTTCAAACTCTGTCCCACCTTCTGTCCTATGGATAAGGAGAACCACCAATTTGACTGGGACAACACTAAGATCATGGGACAAGCAAAGCAGAGACAAGCACGGGAATTCCTAGAAGCCTGGTATTGCACGAAGAAAGCCATCAACCAACACATGGATCTCGACCCCATAAACACTGCACTGCAAGGGAGAACCGGAAGTAAGGTCATCCAGCTCAATGGACTCCAGAGTTTAAATAACAGGTGGGAAAACACAATGGCACTTCATCGGAGGCTGCACTGATGTTACCCAGCAGGGTAATGAAACGTCTGCGGAAAAGCAACGAACCAGCTCGGTGAGCCAACCAACCACAACATCTGTTCCATCTCATTATGGAGGTGAGACTTCGTTTCCACAAGGACTGTGCGGTAGTTGCCGATACTGTCATGGACAGATGCATCTGCAGCTGGCAGATTGTTAAGGATGAGGACAAGTATGCTTTTCCCTCTTGTTGGTTGCCGCATCACCTGCTGCAGATCCAGTCTAGCAGCTGTGTCCTATATCCTGACCAGCCATGGGCCTGCACTTGCCCCATGGTGGGCTTTCCATACAGGGGCTCATTCTTTATTTCCCCTCACTTCGCCTAGGCTCAGTCTGTCCTCCCATCTGCGTTGGGCTCAATCTTCATGCTGCCATCCAGCCGCTGCCTGGCACCTGAGCTCTCAGGCTGCCAGATTCCTGCTGCGAGGCCCCCAGCCGCTGCCCATCTGCAGAGTTCTCCCCAGGCACACTAACTGCCTTGTGGCCAATTACCAAATCCCTGCTCTGGGCCCCCAGCCACTGCTGTTGCTGCCGCTGCCCCCATGACTGAGCTCCCTCCACATGGTAGGTAGAAAAAGCAATTGGAACGGTCATGCCCCAGCTCCGGAGCCCTGCTCTGTTGCCACCTTGGATACCTACTAAGACGGTTTTTGAAACAACAGTCAAACTCTGAGTCTGGTTGGAATGTACTTGATAGAATCTAATCTTTCGTTGTCATGCTTTTTAAGCATATTTATAACTGCTAGTACAAGAGAGGTTTAGGCATGATTGTGATGTCTAATGGCGAAAATAGCTGTTGAAACCAATTGTCTTGATTTTATAGCTCACTAGCATGTGGTGAAAATATCCCAACGTCAGATCATCAATAACTTCTTTTTCATGTTGTTCTTCACCCTACAAGTTGGTAGCAAAGCTAGCATTTATTGCCCAGTCAACTTCTACTTGAGGTCATAGAATCCCTATAGTGTGGAAGCAGGCCATTTTGTCCATCGAGTCCACCCCAACCTCTGAAGACCATTCCACCCAGACCCAGCTCTCTACCCTATCCCTGTAACCCTGCATTTACCGTGGCCAGTCCACCTAACCTGCACATCTTTGGACTGTGGGAGGAAACTGGGGCACCCGGAAGAAGCTCTTGCAGACTGTGCAAACTCCACACAGTCACCCAAGGGTGGAATGGAACCTGCGTCCCTGGTGCTGTGAGGCAGCAGTGCTAACCCCTGAGCCACCGTGCTGCCCCAGTGATGTTGGTGTTCAGCCATCTACTTGAACTACTGCTGTCTGTTTTGATGAAGATGTTCCCATGGCGATGTTCGATTTGAAACCCTGAAACTTGCTACCTATGACAAATGGTAATATGTTTCCAAGTTGGGATTTTTAAAAAATTCTCACATGTGCACCACCAGCTAGGGCAATGTTTGTTGACCAATTATAGTTTCCCTTGAGAGCATGGTGAGTTGGCTTCTCGCACTGCAGCAATCCATGTGATGCTGAAACAGTGCTGTTAGGGAAACGTTTCAGGATTTTTGAACCAGTGACATTGAAGGAACAGTGGTATAATAAAGGGGATTTAGGGTGACATTCTGATCTACCTGCTATGTTTGCCTTTTTATTTAGTAAATGTCATGGGTTTGGCCAGTACTGTTTAAAGATGCTTTGGCAGTTGCTACAGTGTACATTTTGAAGATGTTGCTCAGAGCAGGCTGGTGATTGAGGGTGTGAATGTTTTAAGGTGGTAAAGGTGCTATTCTAGCACATGCTTTGTCCTGGTTAGCATTGAGCTTGAATGTTGCTGAGGCTATATTCATCCTGACTGTTGAAAATATTCCATTGCATTCCTGGATTGTGCCTTGTAGATTATAGAAAGGCTTTGGAGAAGTGAGTGACAGCATGCGATCTATCCAGTATCTGACCTTGTTTAGCAGCCATAAAATTTCTAGACTGGTGCAGTAACGGTTCTGTTTACTAGTGAATGCTAGAATGATGATGGTGGGGATTCAGTAATGGTCAAATTAAGGTGAAATGATCAGAAACTGTTGTTGGAAATGGTCATTAACTGCACTTGTCTGGCATGAATGTTACTTGCCATTTATCATCCCAAACCTGATTATTCCCCAGGTTTTGTATCAGAAGTAGTAGCAAAGTAAGAGTAGTGGCTCAGAGATCGCTCAGAGTTCTTTCGTACAGTATGTAGAATGGGGTGAGGGGGTGGCTGATGAGTGGAGGGTGAAATCACATCTTGGAGAAAACAAAATCAACTTGAGTTCTTAAGTTTTGTATCTGTTACAATCTGTATGTGAATCATTTCATTTTGGTTTTCGTTCTAAATACTACTGGCGGGCAACATCTGTTGGATATTTTTAGAACTAAAATTTTCATTTTGCATTATGATCTTATAATCTGGTTAGGGGATTTTTGGTGGCACAAAAATAGCAGAGAATACTGATTTTAAGATCATTTTTGTTTTCTTTTACAAAATGAGTATCATACTGTGGATAATCACCTGGAATGTGCTTGGTGTTATGCAACTGAGTAATTTGATTTTCTTTGTTTTTTTTTTATGTCTCTAGACATCTGAGTTGAACCTATATATTTAACCTTTTTGCTACCTTAGCTTAGTTATAAATACAATTTCAGGTTTTATAATCTGTGAAGTGTAAGTTTTTTTTGTGAACAAGATATGTCTGAAATTGATCTTATCATAAGTTGTTGGTATCCTCCAAAATGAAGTTGGTCTGAGAGAGAGCATTATCAATTCACAAGGCTCCATGTTTTCTTTTATGTTTTGAATTTATTCCCTGAATTTACAAACATCTGCTGGAAACTCATTAAATGCCTTTTTTTGTGTAAAGATCACTTGACTTGGAGTGGAGTGGAAGGAAATGAAAGTTGGTTGGGTAGACTGCTCTCATATGTAAATATGTGCGGTGACTGCATGTAGGACATGTGACATACACTCATTTTATATGTATCTGTAAAAGCTTTTCGATATATCAGATCCTGTGTGATTTTTGTTGGGATTGGCAGGCAACCATTCTTGCAGTTGTAAAGCTTGAAGTGACAGGCGATTTTTAATTTTAAAGTTTGCAAATCGGTGAATACCTGTTTTCTATTGGACTGCTGGAAAGACTTGAGTGGAATTGAACAGGAGGAGGGAAAAAAAGGTTAGTCAACTCAGTGTTTTGAACATTTCTTTCCAAACATCAGCTTTGCTCATTTGGTAGCATTCCTGCTTGATTCAAAGGCTTGTAGGTTTCAACTACCCTTTCATGATTTGAGCACATATTTAAAGCTGGCACTTCAATGTTGTATTTAAGGAGTGATGCAGTTTTGGAGATGTTAGACAAGATTTTACTATCATCCGTGAATAAATAGTGTCTGCCATTCAGAATATTTATATTTCCCAAGGACTCCATTAGAATTTTTTGATGAGCGTTTGTTGTGATAAGAAAGCCATACTGGTGCAACATCTTCTCTAGGTGAATGGGGCAAATGGCTGAGTATCTCTCTTTACAATCAGATCTAAGAATTGTTAACTAGTGCAAAGTCTAAACCAGAAAGTGTCTGAATATTTAATTCTGTGATAACTTATGTACAGAAAATGGAATAGCAATGAGAGCTAAAGACCAGGAGGTGAAAATAATTTAGTTACTTTTAAATATCCAGCAATAATTAAAATTTGACAGAGACTCTACACACATTAATATTCAGTGCCAAGAAAGTTACTTGGCACTAATAAAGACACTCTGCAGTTAAAATGGACAAACTTTTTTTTCTGTACGTTTAGAATATATCACAAGTACAGTAAATTCATGCCATTCTAATTCTTCCAATGTTCAGGGTCTCAGCAAGATACTTACAATGCTTCTGCACGAACAAAGCAATTCTGACGGCTACTGCTTCATTCACCTTCTGCCATTTTACTTGGGGTTGCCACAAGGCTGGTTGGCAACTTTTTTCTGTCTCCTGTTGGTCACGGATTCCCCATCAAATCCTGCTGCCTGTAATTCTTTTGCCACAACATCATTTCATCTGATCTTCGGCCTTTTCTCCTCTTTTTAGCAGTCCTATTTCCATCACTTGCCTCCTATTTCCCCTCTCTTTAACAATTGAACATACAATTTGGATCATTTTCTTCAGTGTTCTCACAAGCTTCTCACACTCCGATCCGCTGGATGCTGATTTTGTTCTATGTTGCATCTGCACTTCATTTGTGTCCAGTCATTGTTTCTGTCTTTTTGATTTTTGTTTTTATTCATTCACGGGATATGGGTGTCACTAGCTAGGCAGCATTTATTGCCCATCCCTAATTGCCCAGAGGGCAGTTAAGAGCCAACAATATGTGGGTCTGGAGTCACATGTAGGCCAGACCAGGTAAGGATGGCAGTTTCCTTCCCTAAATGACACTAGTGAACCAAATGAGTTTTTCTGACAATTAGCAATGGATTCATGGTCATCATTTGTCTACCAGATTTTTTTGTTTATTCAATTCCGATTCCACCATCTGCCACGGCAGGATTCAAACCTGGGTCCCCAGAACACTACCTGGGTCTCTGGATTAACAGTCCAGTGATAACACCACCATACCTCCTCACTGCCCAAGTTTCTGCACTATATAAGACCATTTCATGGCAACCATATAGATTCTTCCTTTATTTTTCAATGATAATTTTTTTATCACACAAAGCTCCACTCCAAATAAAGTGAATCTATTACTTAATTTTCAGCTCCCTACTTCTACCAGTACTGAACCAAGATACTTGAAACCATTTGCTTTCTCCATGCCTTCAAATCAATCTTTACACCTTCACTCTGATCTCTTGCCTGATTTAAATTTGGCAGGCTGGTTCTGACAGCAGCATAGTGTGGAGCTGGAGGAACACAGCAGACCAGGCAGCATCAGAAGAGCAGAAAAGTTGACGTTTTGGGTCAGTGCTGTTCGGGGTCCGGACCTGAAACATCAACTTTTCTGCTCCTCTGATGCTGGCTGACCTGCTGTGTTCCTCCAGCTCCACACTCTGTTATCTCTGACTCCAGCATCAGCAGTTCTTACTATGTCTGACAGCAGCATCGTGGTTTTGCCTTTGAAATGTGCATGTAATCACCCAAGGTGTTTGTTCAGTTTACACTCAAATAACAGTGAGTGTTGATATCCTTGCTGTTATTGTTTCCCAACATCCAGCGGTTGTCTTTCTGTTGAGATCTTAGGTGACCACTCTCTGCTTACTTGCATCAAAGGCAAGCAATTGCTCCCAGAATCTCTCAACCACAAATAACTGGTTATTATTTTTATTTATTATTGGTGGGACTTCTCTCTCTGTTTGCACTTTGGTTGCTGTATTTGCATACATTACCTGCAGTTTCTAAAGCAGTTTTGATGAATTCTGATGAAAGGACACTGTATTGAACATTAATTCTTTCCCTCTGTCCACATGCTGCCATGCCTACTAAATATGTGCATCATGAAATGTTTCCAAAGGAAAAACAATGGTTGTGAACTGCTTTGGGATGATATGACAAATGCACTGCGGAAGTTCAGTTTTCTCTATTGTTAAGATTCAAAGTATAACTGACAAAAGAATTGATTATCAATACTTCACTTTGCATGCTGACTGAATGGGGAATGGACAAAGATGGAGGGATTGCAAGCGTTGTAAACTTAAAATTGGGCCAGAGATGTGAAAAACTGTAATTTACGAAGACAGAAAATCTTACTAACTACCCCCTCAGCCTTTTAAAAGAATCTAAATTTCAACAATTAGATGGTAATGAAAGTATTGCTTCTGTTTGATGAGAAATTTCATTTGCTGTCCTGCTATACTGTAGTGCTTTTTCTTCAAACTCTTCACAAAATCATCAGTTATACACGTGTTATCAACCATGGAAATAAAAAGAGAAACCCAATTGCTACTTTTTTTTTTGGTTTCTTCTTATTGAAGATAGCACCACACAAACGATTCCAAGTCATGTAGGTTTAATGGCTGCAGCACATTGCTGACAAAGGCATTTATAGGGAAGGTAGAGATCATGTAATAATGGCAAGTTAGCCAGATGTGGCCAATTGCACTTCTTCAAACATCCCCCTTCTCATAAGAAAATAAAAAAAGTGCATGCACTATCATTTCTGTTTGCAAGTTACCCAATGTATAGTCATAAAGAAAATTTTTATTCGTTAACAAAAATAGTGAGTCTCTTCGTCATGTATTGAATACATAGTCTTTAAGTTGTGCAGGTGTCCTAATGGTACATGTGCAAGTTGCTGTTTGGTTCCTTCTGATATCTGCTCTTCCTAGACCACTGGTCCTTTCCTGGGGATTGTCATTCACGTTTATTTGCTACTGCCATGCTAACTTGCTGATCTATTTTTGTTGGAGAATAGTGGAACCCTGGTACTGATTGTTATTCTGTCATCTGTGCAGGTGTTAAGATAATTCCTTCCTGCTTTTCTTTTTTTCTTTCTTTAAATCCTTAAATTTTTTTTAAGACTGAAGTAGATAGGTTCTTGATTAACATGGGGATGAAGGATTATTAGCGATATTCAGGAATGTAGAATTGATTTTAAATTAGATCAGCCACGGTCTTATTGAATGATGGAGCAGCCTTGAAGGGCTAAATGACTTACTCTTACTGCTTGCTTGAAGGCTCGCTACTCCCAGGGTGAAGAAATTTCTCCTCATCTCAATCCTAAATGGCTTATCCCATACCTTTAGACTGTGACCCCTGGTTCTAGACTCCCCAGATTTTGGGAACATTTTTTCCTGAATTTACTCTGTCTAGTCCTGTTAGAATTTAATAGGTTTCCATGAGAGACTCCATCATTTTTGTAAACTCCAATGAATACAGTCAGAATCAATCCAGTCCTCAAAATGGAACTGGTCTGGTAAACTTTTGTTGCACACTCTCGATAGCCAGAACATCCATCCTTAGATAAATAGACCAAAACTACAGAAAGAACTACAAGTTCTGAGGAAGGGTCTCCAGACCCGAAACGTTAACTCTGATTTTTTTCTTACAGATGCTGCCAGACCTCCTGAGCTTTTCCAGCAACTTCTATTTTTGCTCCTGAGACCAAAACTACACACTGTATTCTGGTCTCAACAAGGTCCTGCAGAATTGTGTCAAGACACCAATGCTCATGCATTTGAATCCTCCCGCTATGAAGGTCAAATGCCATTTGCCTTCTTCGCTGCTTGCTTCCCCCGCGCCCTTGCATTAAGTGACTGGTATACGAGGACACCCAGGTCTTGTTGTATTTTCCCCTGTTGCCAATCAGACAGATTGCCTTCCTGGTTTTGCTGCCAAATTGGATGTCTTTGCATCCTCATTATACTTCATCTGCCGTGCATTTGAACACTGTTTATTCCTACTATTTGTTTTCTGTCTGGCAACCTGTCCATCTCAACTAGTCTAAGTCACATTGAAACATCTTTGCATTCACCTCACCTCATCTAGCTTTGTGTCATCTGCAAACTTGGAGATAGTTTTGTTTTCATCCAGTTTATTAATATATATCATGAATAGCTGGGATCTAAGCCGTGGTCCCTGCCAGTCCCCCATTATTCATTGGCTGCCACTCAGAAAAAGACCTGTTTATTTCTGCTGACCTTCCCATCTCAGCACACTAATTCCAATTCCATGTGCTTTTATTTTACATACTCATCTCTTATGTGGAACCTTATCAAAAGCCTTTTGAAAGTCTGAGTAAACCACATCCAGTCATATTCTAGTTATTATATAATGGTTATATTCTCTCAATATTCCAGAGGGTTGATCAAGTATGAATTCCCTTTCGTAAATCCATGCTGACTCTATCTGATCCTGTCACTGTGTCTTCCAAGAGCTCTGCTATTAAATCTTTGGTAGTTGGAAAAGAGTTCATTACAATGTCAGGCTAACCAGTCTATAATTTCCTGCTTTTTCTCAACTGTCTTTTATGAATAGAGGGGTTATATTGTTTCCAATCCATAGGAACTGTTTGACAGTTTGTAAAATATTGAAAGATGAGCACCAATCCACTGTTTTAAGGGCTTCTTCCTTGACAGCTCGAGGAAGCAGATTATCAGGCCCTGGGGATTTATCAGCCTTTAATCCCATCATTTTCCCCAATGCCATTTTCTTACTGATATCCTTCAGTTCTTCCCTCTTACTAAATCCTGTGATCCCCAACATTCTTGGGCTGTTACTTTTGTCCTCCTTTGTGAAGACAGAACCAAAATATGTATTTAATTAAACTTTTGTTCCCCATTATAACTTCTATTTTATGTCTGTAAGGCAGGATGTGGAGAGGGCAGGTTGGTTAGAGAGAACTAGTTGAATAAGGAGAAATCAAAGTTTGAGCTGGTTTTTGAACTCTGTGCCTGAAGATTTGATTGCTCCCTGGGTTGTCTACCATTATGAAATTATTGAAAGTTCAGAGAATAAAATCTCAGTTATAAGAATTAAATGAATAATCCTTGAAGCTGACTGGAAGCTACCTGCATGCATTGGTGTCTTCATGAGCCAAGCAAGATACAATCCCATGTGCCTGTGATGTTACAGATCATGGAGTTTGCTGAAGTGAACTAGCCAGTTACATCTCATGCATTCTTTTCCTTTTGATTTACCTCTTAACTGTGTCTGTCTGTGTTTGTGAAGTTGGAGGTCTAGAATCAAGAGTTTAAATCATAGACATTAATTGCATTGCCTCGTGGTTTAACTTTGTTCTGCTAAAGCTACTGTATTTTTCCAGCAAACTTTGTTTTAACTGGCACCTTATCAACCAGTGCTCTTGCTGAACTGGGAAAAATTATATACCTCAAAAACCACAAGTTACTGTGATGTCTGAGTATTTATGCTGTAAATAAAGTATATCAGTGTTGTGTATACACCCTGCATTATGTTTCTGTTGCTCGCTGTGTGTTTTTACATTAATTTTAGGAGGTGTGTTAATGTCTTAACATTTTTTTTGAGGGATGTTGATGTCTCACTGATGTCCTCTATCTCTTGTGCACGTGCATGCTCTATCTCTGGCTTTGGTAACAACAATATTTATGTGAGATAACAAGGCATGGGGCTGGATGAACACAGCAGGCCAAGCAGCATCATAGGAACAGGAAAACTTGATGTTTCGGGCCCAGACCCTTCTTCAGAGTAGCCCCAAGATGTTGATGATGCCATTGAACATGAAGACGTGATAGTAGAATTGCCGTCTTGCTGGAGATGGTCATTGCCAGGCACTTAAGTAGTGTGAATGTTATTTTCTGTTTATCAGCTCAAGCCTTGATGTTGTCCCATTAGACCGGGTCTGCCTCAGTATTTGAGGAATCACAAATGCTAAACATTGTGCAAATATTAGTGATGATCCGCACTTCTGACCTTTAATGATTGGAGGGTAGTCATTCATTATATGTATGAAAACACCTGGGCACAGGATACTATCCTGAGGAATTCTTGCAATGATGCCCTGGGCCGGAGATGATTGACCTCCAGCAGCCACGGTTGATGCTTCATCCTATGGTGATGGATGAAGGTGCTGTCACAGATTTCAGAGACTTATCCGATTCTATTTTAAAAAAGTAGATTATACAATTTAAGGGCAAAGAAATATGAATTAGTTCAAATGATTGTCGTTGAGTTAGTACCAGTGTAAAGCACAATGGCAGAACAGGCCCTGACTTATTACTTTTATGTTTTTTGTTTACTGTCCAGAGCAAGGGAATATAATTGCTATTAAAAATCGCTATCTGTGGTGTATGCGTAAAAGTGTGTTCCTTATTTGTTCAGTGTATTTGCAAGTTACTTTCTGTTGCTGGATGATGAGCGCTTTTTTTGTTCTTGGCAAGCCACATCAATGAATGTGTTTTTTTTAAAAATATTCGGATGCATACTCAATACTATCTTTACTCAAGCCACTAGGACATGGATGATATATTTGTGGTAACCTGTTTGTGTGCCATTCTCAAGAACTGTATTTTTTTTTTCAGCTCTATGAGCTAGACAATGATCCAAGAAGGAAAGAATTTTTGGATGACCTTTTCAGTTTCATGCAGAAGAGAGGTAAAGGTGTCATTTTTCTGTTTTCTCTCTTGCTCTCCTAAAGGAATTGATTCCTGATTGTTTCAAACCTGCTGATAACTTCTGTTCTTTCTCTTGCGGGAGCCTACCTAGTAACCATTGGCAGGCTAATTAGCTGAAATGGGATGGGCTGGTGACGAGAGGGGAAAAAACAGACTGACTGACTGTATCCTTGTGCAGTGTACACTAACAAACTTTCAGCATGTATCTCTGCATCTGAGACAAATGATAATTCTTGCGGCCTTTTGCTATCCTTATCAAGGTCCTGGGAAGCTAAGGCCAAGTACAGCATCAATACAACAGTTGTGGATGAAATTGAATCATACCCAAATTATGGTTTGAACCAAGATGTCAGTTTTCAGCAATGTTCTCTGTAATTAGATAACGTCTTGAAAGCTATTGATATCTGAAATATTTATCTTAAAACTTATATGATATGCCGCATAAAATGATTCTTTATGTATGTTTAATCGAGTGATAAACATCTCCGAGCATTTGTATTTTTGTTCTGTTTCGTAGTGAGGAGTTATCCTAAGAATAACTTGCCAATGCAAATAAATTATGTAATCTAATTACAGTAGAATATTTTTTATTTTGAAAACCAATCTATACTTTGATGTGTTTTATAACCAAACTGGTGAAAATAAAAGGGCAATCAACCGATTATAAAGTAACCCTGTTCCAATGGTATAACCCTTCCCTTTCAAGAATGAACATCCTGGGCAAAGTTACTTTTCAGTTTTAATTTAAATTGGAGAAACCTCTATGAAATGTGAGCCAGATCTTGGTTTTGCACAATTAAAATTTTTGCCTGGTGACAGACGCATTAAATGCAGTTTTACTTCATAACTACAGGTATGCTAGTATGCAGCTACACGTGGATTTTAACCACATGAACACCAACGAAATACATGGACATCAAATACCTGAAATTCAAATTAGTGCAGTAATATACAAGCTGCCATTTAAACACACATTCAGGCGAAGTCTGACAAAATATTAAAATATATTGAGTAGTCTGTTAAGAAGTTTGAAATTCTAAAATTTTAAAAATCTTGTTGTAAAATCCTCATGAATATGAATCTATCGATTCTTTTGGTGCTACATAATGCGACATTGACATTTGTTGTCCTTTACCCTTCAGATTAGAAATCTTCTCATAACCGTTTTTTTTTGCCACAAAGATGTCTCCAAAGGGAAAATTTCGATTCAAAATCTATTTGTTGTTAAGATTTTGTATCAGTACTCATTTCATGACACATGATACAACCCTTCTATAATATTCTCACCTTCTACCAGAATTTATTTGTAACAGTAGTTAATGCTGTTAGCATCTTATGAATTTTTTTCTGTTTGAAATTACCAAGTGTATATTCTAATCAACTTTCAACCATCAATAAATTTTGATAGCAGTCTTTACTTGTTAATTCCAAAATGAGTAATGGGACATACTTTCCAGAGTTAGTGGAAATCAGCGCCTCTAAAGCTGAAGACTTTGTATTTTGCCTCCAGACAAATTGAACAGTAGTGGTCCATAGTTATCTTATAATTTGAATTCTCCTTGTAATTGGAATCAAACTATAAACTTTCCCAAGGAAATAACATGTCAAATGTGAAAGATTTTGCTGATTTTAAATGTGATATTACTGGTGTCTGACAAATTTTGGGCTTTATTAATTTGCCACATGTAAAGTTTTTAAAACATCTACTAGAAACCCACCATTACTTGGGTGGAAAACATTTGAAATGTAACAGCACATATGGGAGGAATACACAACTAATCATTGAGGATTAGTATTGGATAAAATGATAAATTGAAGTGTTTTGGTTATGTGCTCTTCTTTGGAGACTGAAAATAAGTGGAGAATTTTCCTTTCATAAGGTGTATTTTCTGATAATATGGACATTATCATTCGTGATCATTTGTGATTATTAAACATTTACAAAGAGTTACTGCTCTTGTTCAGTCCACAATATTCCTTTGGGAGCTTTGAATAAGCAAGCAGTTGCCTGTTACAAATGGCTTTATTTGTTCAAGTAGCCTGACAATAATGAATACCTAGACTTACCCATGCAAATGACCTCTTGGTTGAAGGACTAGACATGGCTACACTTCAATAATATTCAATATTTTCAGTATAAGAGAGGAGGAAATGTGCAAGGCCTGTGACTCGTACTGCTTTATTAACATTTATAGAATAATAAATGATTTTAGAAAATAAATTTTATTATTGATATTTTAAATTTTTGTTTCTTTTATTTTTGCTAGGCGTCTTTTATTGTGATTGTAATTGCATAAAGTAGCCCTAGAGAGCAATGAAGGGAAAAACATTCCACTGGTTGGAGTTGTACCTAGCACAAAGAAAGATGGTTATGATTTTTGGAGGCCAATCGTGTCAGCCCCAAGAGATTGCTGCATGTGTTTTTCAGGATAGTTAGTGGTTTAGGCAAAGTGAAGTACCATTTTCTGCATTCGGACCATTCGCCACTCTCTCTTTAGATATTGAAGTAGTCCTTTCCTACTTGCAGCAAGACCTGGTCAGTATCCAGGCTTGCCAGTGACATTCACATCCCAGGCATAGAAAATTGGGCAGTAAATTAGATTAAGTAAAAGTGAAAGCTACTCTAAATGCATTTGCTTCGTGGTTAATATTTGAAATAAAGGTGACAGTCATATTATACTAATCCAAATAATAGTGAATCTAAATGTGGCCCGAGTGGAATTGAGTCCTTACTTTACAAGTTTACAGATTTTGTAATAGGTTAAAAGTTTAGATTAAAGTATTTGATAGAACATAGGCCCTGGATGCAGGACTAGACCAGTCAGCATTTCAAATCTGTTCCGTCATTTCATAAGAACATGGCTTATCCAGTTTTAGCCTCGACCTACTTTCATAACCGTTGACTTCCTTGCCTATCAAAAGTCTGTTTCACTCGGCCTTGAATGATTTCAGTGACGAGACCACCCCTTCCTGAGGAAAAGACTTGAATATACTAATGGGAGAAAAACAATCCGATTTCTCTGTCTTAAAATGGAGATCTCCAAATCTTAAATAGGGTCCCTTAGTTCTAGCCCCTATCATGAGGGGAAACATTCTCTCAGCATCCGTCCCGTGAATTTCCTTAGAATCTCTTGTTTCAATTGGCTGATTCCTCATTCTCCTGATATAAACTGGTGCCCTGTGGAAATCCAAGTTCACCATTCACCGCTGGTTCCCCTTTATTTACCTTACATATTGCTTCCTCAAAAAATTCTAACAAATTGGTTAAGCACTGTTTCCTTTTCACAAAAACATGTTGACTCTGCCTTGCTATAATCTTTTTAATAGTGGATTGCAGCAACCTCCCTGTGACAGATGTTGGGCTAAATGGGCAATAGTTTCCTTCTTTCCGTCTCCTTGTTTTTTTTGAATAACTGTGTGATATGTGCTATTTTCTGATCTGCTGAAATCTTCCAGGATAATTGGCTAATAGTCTCCTCCTTTTCTGCCTTCTGGCTTTTTTACATAATAGTGTTATATTTGTTGTTTTCTAACCTGCTGGACTCTGCCCAAATATAGGGAATTTTGGAAGATTATAATAGTGCCTGTACTGTCTTTCTAGCAATTTCATTACGGACTCTGGAAAATAGACTCAGAGATAGTAGGAACTGCCGATGCTGGAGTCTGAGATAACACAGTGTGGAACTGGATGAACACAGCAGGCCGGGCAGCATCAGAGGAGCGGGAAAGCTGACGTTTGGGGTCTGGACCCTTCTTCAGATAAATTTTCTGCTCCTCTGATGCTGCCTGGCCAGCTGTGTTCATCCACCTCCACACCTTGTTATCTGGGATATAGGCTGTCTGGCCCTGGGGACTTGTCAATCTTTATTTTTCTTAGCCTTCTAGCACCTTTTTCCCTGGTGCTGGTAATTGTTTTAAATTATTCCCTGTCTTTAACTTCTTTATTTTTAAGAATATTTGGAAAGTTTCTGAAGTCTTCTACGGTGAAGACAAATACAAAATACATGTTCGATACTGTTGCCATTTCTTTGTTTATCGGTATGAATTCTTCAGATTCTTATTCTCGAGGATCAACATGAGTTTCAGTTTTAATCAGTCTTTTCCTTGTAAGGGAAGCTTGTAAAGACTGTTGCTGTCCATTTATATATTACGAACTAGCTTAATCTCCTGTTCTACTTTTTCCCATTTTTGTGATCATACTTTGATTCATAACTGTTTTCTGACTCATCACTAATGTTTATAGATTTGTCTAACATTTCTTTCATTTTTGTACAGAATTAACTTTGTATTTTAACTTTCCTATTAGCAATGGATGTTGCCTCTTTCTCGAATAGTTTTTTTTCTCTCTGCGTAGTTTTCCAGCTCATGTTCACCAGCTCTGTCTTAATAGACTTGTAGTTCTCTTTATTTAGATCTTTGAAAAAACCAGCCTTAGACCCATACGTTCAGTTTGAAGAGAGAAGTAAAATCCATTTCTGATTGCTGTTGCCTAGATGCTCCTTTACCATGAGGTTATTGATTAATCCAGTCTCATATACGTTGATCTGTAGAATAGCTTGCTCCCTTTTTAGCTGTAAAGCATAGCACTCTTGGAAATTATCTTGAATACATTCACAGATCATTTTTCCAAGCTGCATCTGCCAGTCAGATTTACCTAATCTACATAGAGCTTAATAATGTACGTGATTTAGGATGGTGCAGTTTAATTAATGTAAGACAAATAATCTTGATGAGTTAGGAAGTCATGTGATGTGAATCATTTGATTTTTATTGTATCAAGCTCTTTTTAAACATGCGCCTTGTTTTTAGGAACTCCAGTTAATCGGATTCCCATCATGGCTAAGCAGGTTCTGGACCTCTATACACTCTACGCATTGGTCACTGAGAAAGGAGGCCTAGTGGAAGTCATTAATAAGAAGCTTTGGAGGGAAATTACCAAAGGTCTCAACCTACCCACCTCTATCACAAGTGCTGCCTTTACACTCAGAACTCAGTGAGTTTAAAAATTAAGGTTTAAAATGTTTATATTTGCTGGAATAGCCCCGTGCCAATTTAAAACTTGGCAAGTAACTGGATTATGTCTGTAAATGAAAACGTATGGTGTTGTTTCATCACAAATCTCAAATAGTCAGTAATCTTTACCGTAATGGTCAGCTGTCCAATTGCAACAACGTGCAGACGACTTGACCCAAGTCGTCCATTGTTTTCTGGATAAGATATAGAACAGAGATAGTAGGAACTGCAGATGCTGGAGAATCTGAGATAACAAGGCGTAGAGCTGGATGAACACAGCAGGCCAAGCGCATCAGAGGAGCAGGAAAGCTGACGTTTTGGGTCTAGACCCTCCTTCAGAAAAAGAAGAGTTTGAAGAAGGGTCTAGACCCGAAGTGTCAGCTTTCCTGCTCCTCTGATGCTGCTTGGCCTGCTGTGTTCATCCAGCTCTAAACCTTGTTATCATAGAACAGAAATGCTGCTTTTCTTTCTCCATCTGTTGGATATAAAAATTCGATGTTATTTCAAGAGCAAGAAGTTCTCCTGGTGTCCTGGTCAATACCTCTTAAGCAGTTATTATTAGCACAGGTTAACTTTTTTTTTAAATACCATTGCTCTTTTAAGATCTTTCTGTGTGCAAATTGACAGCAGCCTTTCTTTACATGACACAAGTGATCAAAAGTAATTTGACTTACTTTGGGTTGACCACAAGTTGTGAACAGGATTATATAAATGCAACATTGTCCATTTGTTATAAATTTGTATCTTCTAAATTTAAAGCAACATCATAAAATATTGGGCTTTTAATACTTGTGTTAATACTTCCACTTATTTATGCTCTGTTTCAAGTTCTTTATTAATAAATGCTATTATAAAGAACTAGAATATGAAAAATATTGTTGTGGTCCCTAGTTTTGTCTTCGTGATATGCAAATAGAAGCTGTTGTTAACTAAGTTCTATACAGTCAAAATCCAATTCATCTTGCATAAATTAGTTCAAGAGTTGATTTGGAATTTTTGGACTCTGAAAATCTATCAAGTGAATGTGGTTCCAAATAACCCCAGAAGTCACATTTCTACTGTATTTGTGGACATAGGAGCTCTGTATTTACTCATTCAAAATGACATGCGCAGGTGATGTAATTATACTCGACTGTTTATATTTGTAAAAATTAACCTGATAGTTAATTAACCAGTATAATTGGGATAATAGTTTTGTGTATGCTTGTGAGCAACTTAATTATAACATTTATATGTTGAGAGATCTTCCCTTCTGTCAGCCAGGGTGTGCCAAATATCACGTTGTGAGTGAATATCATATTTTATAATTAAAATACACTATAAAGTTGTTACTTGGCTTTACCCTCCAGTTTTAAAAATAAGTCATTGTAATAATATAATTGTTCCAACAAGCAGATAAAAATTTTAAAATATGTACATTTCTCCATAATCTGCCCATCTGAGAATTTCATTCCTCTGTAATCTGTTTTAATGTCTATCACTTACACAAAGAAGCTTCATACTTAAATATGTGCATAATTGGTATAGCTGTTGCTGATTATAATTACTGCCCCTAATATTGACAATTCCACCCATATTGCTAGTTTCCCCTGAATTTTAAATATCGTGTACATATATAATAGGATTTGTGGCTACATTTTTGCAGATATATGAAATACCTTTATCCATATGAATGTGAGAAGAGAGGACTGAGCTCTCCAAATGAACTGCAGGTTGCTATCGATAGCAATCGACGAGAGGGTCGAAGACACAGCTTTGGATCACCGCTGTATAGCTATTCTCCCAGTGGAACATCATCAGTGCTATCCTCGCCCAAATTGCAAGTGCCTACACTAAATTTAGCAACAACTAATGGCAGCCCTATTAACCAGCTGGTAAAAATAAAGAAAGGTATTTAATTGAATTTGAATGATTTACAAGAATTAGTAACTGCTAAGGTTGAACCTATTGCAAGCATGTCTTTAGCTTTTGGAAAGTACTATTGTATTGGTGCACTTCAGCTTCCTAATTATTATATACGTTGAATTTTATGAAGTGTGTAGGTCATTTATGCCAACAGGCCTAGACCACTAGAATAGGTATAGAATCCCTACAGCGTGGAAACAGGCCCTTCGGCCCAACAAGTCCACACCGAACCTCAGAGCATCCCACCCAGACTCATCCCCCTACAACCCACTTAATCTACACATCCCTGGACGCTACAGGCAATTTAGCATGGCCAATCCACCTAACCTGCACATCTTTGGACTGTGGGAGGAAACCGGAGCACCCGGAAGAAACCCACGCAGACACGGGGAGAATGTGCAAACTCCACACAGACAGTTACCCGAGCGTGGAATCGAACCCAGGTCCCTGGCGCTGTGAGGCAGCAGTGCTAACCACTGTGCCACCATGCCACTGTTTACCTAGACCTTACAAGCCTTTAACATCTCTGCTCTTCTCATTCTGACCTCTTGTACACCCCTTATTCTCAATGTTTCACTACTGCCAACCATGCATTCAACTGCTTTGACCTTGACTTCTCAGTTTCTTCATCGGTTACTTTTCTCCTTTCTTAAAACCTTGCTCTTTTTGTTAAAAGCTTGTGTCATTTGTTCTCTGCAACCTATGGCCTTTATTGGTCTTATTGGCCTAGAGTTTTTTTCCTGATTTAAATTTTCTGTGTAAGTGAATACAGGTAGTTCTCCTATAACACGATAGTTACGTTCTTGTGTGACTTCGTGCCATAGAGAATCGCTATACCTGCAGAAAATTCATGTTATCCATACAGCATCTACTATCCATCAATCACATAACAGCCAATTCACATTAACAATACATGCATAATAGCAGAACTACCCGTACTCGGGGGAAATTATTCATAAACAAATTGTAGTCATCTAATGACCCACGCGTATTTTCATTAGGTTGTGATGAAGATTTGGTTTGGTTATGTGGAACCAATTGTTTTTCTACTCCCCAGCCCACTGCATTGAGGTTGATGGTAGTACCCGCTACTGCCAATAACTAATTCTTAATATTGGTTATTCCCAAAGCTGGGTAAACATGTCCCTGGGGATATGGCAAATGGGCCCAGGGATTACTTTTCTCTTTTCATGGAGGATTTTCAGAATATAGAAATTTCTTTCCAACCTCTGCTTCCTCTGACTAGTCGCTCCAGATTATGCGTCGTCACACCTTTTCCCAATACTCTCTGTTCCTCCAATCACACGTGATTTCACTCCTACACTTGTTGCTAAAAGGCAGACTAGTGGGTCGCAGTTAGGCTTGTTAGCAGCAAGAATGGGAGAGAGGAAACCTGTGACTGGAGGAGCAGCTAGCTGCAGGAAAGTGAACAGTGGGGCAACAAGAGTAGAGCTGCTGCCCTAAACTAGTTGATCCATCTCTCCAAGGTACAAAGGAGTGAGTTTGGTGAGGAAGAGGAGGATTTATGAAGAGGGGCTTCTGGGTGAATGAGAATTGGAGGTTCCAAAGGCAGGCTGCTGATGGGGTGTCTGGGTGGAGGAGAAGATGGAGTTGGAAAGGGGTAGCTAAGTAAGTGAAGGGGGTTTGTGCAGAGGGGCTGCTAATTCGAGTCTTTTTGGTGGGATCCACAAAAGGTGCTTATTAGAGGGAATAGTAAAAATAGATGAATTATTATGGGAACAGATGTTTACCCGTAATGTGTAATTACAGTGAATTGGAAAACGTAGCCAATAGATGGGCAAAACCTGCCTGTAAGGATATATAAGAAGTTTTTGACTGTAAAAGGTTTGGGAACCATAGCTTTGATTTGGCACTTCCTGTTTGCACAACCAAATATTAGACACAAGGATCCACAATATAGTTAGGTTTTGACTAAATTGTATGTGATTCGTTTTAAATAGTGCAGAATTTGTACTGTAGCAAAAGCAGTGGACTATTTGTACTATGATGAAAAAGGTAATAGGCATGCAAAAAGTATTTGGAATTGCTATTTTTCTTTTGTCATAGGCAATCCCTTCTAGTACAGTTTTATTGACATTTATGAATGTTGTGGTCTCGTTTGTTTTGCAGAGGAGGATTCAATTATTCCGCTGTCTTTGGGAGGCAGATTACCTGTGTCACTGACTGGTCACCAGGTAGCTGCAGCACAGGCTGCAGTTGCTGCACAAGCTACAGCATTAGATCAATTGAGAGAGAAATTGGAGTCTGGAGAGCCTCCAGAGAAGAAGATGGTAGTTGGGGTGGATGATCAGCAGCGGTTGATGCAACGTGCTATTCAGCAGAATCTACTTGCCATGACAGCGCAGATACCAATGAACATCAGAATCAACAGTCAAGGTATAATGTTCTGAACTAGTAGATCAGAATGGCTCTCCTTTCTAGTTAGCCTATATCTTGGCATTGATGCCATATACTTTGGAGAAGTAGTATTGGAAATATTGGTGTGTACTATTTTAAATCTGTCTTTGTTGATCTGCTGAACACTGAATTTTGTGCACCTCAAGCTGCTAACATTGATTTCTGGGTTGAGCTCTCCCTGGATAAGGCCTTGGGTTGACAAAAAATAGTCACAGTCCTTTTATTTAAATAGTCATTTCTATCACACAAAGTGGTTGAGGCTAAAACATTGAATGTTTTTAAGAAGGAGTTAGATATAGTTCTTAAGGCTAAAGAGATCAAATGGTATGGGGAGAAAGCAGGAATTAGGGTACTGATTGGATGATCAGCCGTCATGACATTGGATGGTGGAGCAGGTTTCATGGTCTGAATGTCCTATCCCGCTCCTATTTTCTATGTTTCTATGTTACCAGTGGAAATATTCTAGAATGCATGAATGAATATTTTGTTGGTATTTTTCTGGGAAGGCTAATGGGTGGGATTGGTATGTTTCTTGTCAGCTGTACTTTGTTAAACTACAGTCCTGCAGTTTGTGTTATGAATGCAAGGTTATAAGATGATGATGTTTAAATTGTCCCTTTAAATAGAAAATAGAATACCCTGAAAAGAAGACGTGTTGTGAAATTGTACTGGACTTTATCTGGCAACAGACTGATGTTTGTGATAGGGACGGGAGACCCATATTAAAACTTACGGTCTCCACATTGTGTTCCATACTTGTGCACAAAGAGAGGCATCTGTCTTGCCTTGTGCTGGTTTGTAGCTCTTTGGCAGCCTGTTTGAGAAAAAGTCCTGAATACGGAGAGAGCAAGAGAGACAGGGCCAGGAGTTGCTGCAGTCTACACAGAGAAAAACAGTAGTTAGTTATCAGACAAAATGCTGAGGAAAGCTTGTCCACTGGGTGAAGAGAAGAAACGTATAGCAGTTTAAGGACATTGGAAGATTTCTGCTGATGCGGCCAAGAAAAGAAATCACTGGAGTTGATCTTGCAGTTCAAAATTGATTTGGAACTGTCAGAACGAAGGGAGAGGATTTTCCGTCACTGAACATTATGACTCGGCAAATTGGAGAAACGTGAACATGTTGAAAGCTGCAGATTATTTCCTGAGAAATTAATTTTGTGGAGAACATGCACATAAGCATGCAAAAGAACAAGTACGTAAGCAGTACATGGTTATAGGTTGCAATAGGACATTAATGAGATTTACCTATTCTGCTTTTTAATTGATATTCATTTTTAGTTGTTTTGGTTACAATAAACGTCTTAAAACTTCTCATCTTGTCGAGCGATTCCTTTAAGTTGATTGCTGGTAGTTCAGATTTTTTTTAAAAACAGTTGTTAGTCTCTACAGAGGTTGTTACAAATAGGGGTCTCTTGCAGGTTATGTATTCACAGCTGGGGGTGAATACAGTGGAATTTGCCAGAGTTGAGTGCAAAAGATTGCACAGTTTTGCTGTATTTATTGACTAGTCAATATGATTGTCTCTGTTGCTTATGCACTTCTGGGAGGAATTGAATGATACAAATCTGAATTTGAAGTTCCAAGGAAAGGGAAGATCTTGACTCTACGGGGAAAAAAGGAAATTAGTGAACTTGAACTTAACATCAAGAAAAGCTTGGATCTCACAAATGTGTTAACATGAGGAATTAGATCAGATTTAACTCTAGGTTTTGGTTTGGCAAGGAACATTTCATAGTGCTGACATTCAGTGAGTTAAAATATATTTTGTCATTTGAGAAAATTGCTACAAAGTTAGAATGCTGTAGAAAAGTTGGGCAGTCTTATTGCAAAGTGCATTCATGGGGGTGTTTTAAAGTGTGCTGATCATGTTCAGATATTAAAATCTAGAGACTATGATGTTGTGAAAATTAATATTTGCATTGCATGTGAGTTAGTGTCAGAGGTTTACAGGTATGCTAGAATTCCAAGGCGAGGAACAGAATCAGACATTTGTAGAGTTTGGTAGAGAAAAGAAAGGCACAGATATTTCCAGTCTCCTGGTCAACATTCACCCCTTAATACAGAAAAGTGTTTAAATGCTAAATATTATTTTCTGTTTATGGGACCTTGCCATACACACACCTGCTGCCACTTTTGCTTACAAATAACAGCCATGACTTGACAGGATAAAAGTAGTACATTGGCCCCTCATTCAAGGTGAAAGATGCATTATGAGTACACAATCTTTGAGTTGTCTCAGATAGTTAGAATATAGTTAGTATATACTGTATACATTATAGTGTTAAGTAAATTCATTTTATGTTTCTTCAGTATTGTGACGACTTTGGGACATGAATAAGGTAAATAGACAAGGTCTTTGCCTGAGGCGGGGAGTTCAAAATTAGAGGGCATAGGTTTAAGCGGAGAGGAGAAAGATTTAAAAGGGACCTAAGGGGCACCTTTTTCACGCAGAGGGGTGGTCGTGTGTGGACTGAGCTGCCAGAGGAAGTGGTGGAGGCTGGTACAATTACAACATTTAAAAGGCATCTGGATGGATACATGAATAGGAAAGGTTTAGAGGGATATGGGCCAAATGCTGGCAACTGGGACTAGATTGATTTATCATATCTGGTCGACATGAACAAGTTGGACAAAAGGGTCTGTTTCCATGCTGTACATCTGTATGACTTTGACCTGGAGTAGTACAGCAAGGAAAGTTTTTTTTTTTTTTAAACAAATTACGAAATATCTATAGTGTTATGAAGAACTCTTGCAAAGTACTTCTAAGATTTTACATTAATTGCTAATTGCATTTTCATTTTGTGGTAAACACTGGTCCCTTGACCTCTAAGCAGTACAAATGGGGAGGAAGTGAAGATCAGTAGCTGTGTGCTGTCAGACAGAAAGGATAGCTGCAACTGTAGAAAGAATGGAGAAGGCATATTTACAAGGAGTTTTGCATGCATGTAACTGTATGTGTACGGTTAAACAGGACTGGAAGCCAAAGGTAGGGCTTCAGCCAGGATTCTAAATTGGATAAATTTACTGCTGTTGTTTCAATTTTGCCAGAGCCAACCAGGCAATTTAACAGGATTTATTGAAGAGGTTAGGTAAAGGAGCCTCTCAGGAATCTTTGCTATCAAGATTGTATGAGAAAAGAAGGTTCTGAAGTAGTGTGCCATTTAGGTGAGAACTGTTTCCGGAGAGTTTGGTTGAATCCAATGCGAGGGCAAAATTGATTGAGTGAGAAGGTGTGATCTCCCAAAAACCAGAAACTGAGTAAGAGAATTTTGGAACTGCACATTGTTTTATATTTTGGGGATTGATGCGGGTGCTTAAAATTTTACAAGGTGTATCTTTCTCAACAATTTCAGTTTTTTTTTCTTTGAAATATCATTTACCTGTTAATTCACGTTTGATTAGTGGTGTTAAAGTCACCAAAAAGTGAAATGTTGGTAAGTTCTTCGGTTGGGGGCCATTTAGTATATTTGTGTATTCTGGTTTATGATTCCTTCCATAGCAATTGTGATAAAACACATATTCTGAAATCTGCATGTGCTTCTTTTTGCATATTAAGCGCAGATTTTTGTTTTAAGTGAAATTGCCTGCAGTGCTTCACTTAAGTGCAGTCCCCAAACAGCAAATGATGGATTAGTTTGTTTATGGCTCCGTTGATTGAGGGTTAAATATACATCAGGACTTTTCCTGTTTCTCATTTTTCCCAACCAATCTAACGATCATTTATGGTGTTTGGTAAAGTTTTGTTCAGCATTTAGGTGACTACGAAAGCCAATAATTACAAAATGATGGCAAATATGCATTATTTTGAATATTCCATAATAGTAATATGTTGCAAAGTGCGTAGGACCCCTTAATTTGTAGAAAAAAATGAAAGGTCTAATGTGCTATGCATTGTAAGCCCATAGATCAAATATTGTCAGGTTAAATTTTTTGAAGTCTCGATTATTTACATACTATTTGAGTTTAGTAAAACAGGATTGTGCTGTCCCATAGTGTCCTCATTCAGTGTCTTATTTGTGGAGTTGCTTTTTTAAAATTTGTTCATGGCCATTAATTGCCCATCCTTAATTTGTCCTTGAGAAGGTGGAAATGATTTGTCCTGAACTGCTACAGTCTGTGTGGAGCAGGTTCACCCACCAGTGCCGTTAGGGAGGAAGTTCCAGGATTTTGACCCAGCAACAGTGAAGGAATGGTCATGCAGTTCCAAGCCAGGATAGGATGTGGTTCGGAGGGGAGCTTGGAGGTGGTGGTGTTCTTATGCTTTTGTACATTTTTCCTTTTGGCTGGTCGAGATTGCAGGTTTGGAAACTGCTGTCTATGGAGCTTTGCTGAACTGTTATAATGCATCACCTGTATATTATGCCCATTGCTTCCACTGTGTATCTTTGGTGAAGGGAATGCAAGTTGAAGGTATTAGTGGGGTGCCAGTCAAGCAGGTTGTCTCACCCTGAATTGTGTTGAATGTTGTTGGAGCTGCATTCACCCAGACAATTTGAGAATATTCCAGTGCATTCTTGACTGTGTCTTTTGCCTTTGGCCCTCAACGGCAAACTTTCACGAGTCACAGGTGGTGTACCCATCACAGAATTCCCAGCCTTTTGCAAGCCTTATTTATATGATTAGTTCACTTCAGTTTCTAGTCAGTGCTATCCCCCCAAGATGTTGATAGTGGGAGATTCAATAATGGTAGTGCCATTGAATGTCAATGGGCGATGGTTGGTTGGATTCGCTTCACTTTGATAAGGTTATTGCCTGGCATGTGTGTGAAAGTTGCTTGCTACTTTTCAGGCTAGACCTAAATGTTGTCCAAGTCATGCTGCATTCAGATGCTTGAGTGCTTCTGTGAAACTTCTAATAAACTTAACCTGACAATATTTGATCTATGGGCTTAAAAACATGAATCCACCTTAATGGTGGATACTGTGGACAGTTGAGTTTTGAGTGAATTGCTGGCTTGGATTTCCTTTCCTACTGTTTTCCCTCTCTCCTTTGATATGCATTTGCTTCCAAAGAAAGCTGTTTCATTTTTTGAATTTGGTTGCAATAGCAACAGCAATCCTAGTGAGCCTGTCTGACGATATAAGTTGATATCAAACCTTCAGAGATCTTGTAGTACTTTCTTTGGTCACAATTAGAGTGCACACCAGTGTCAAGCTCTGCAAAGAAGACTTTGGGCATTTTGGCTACATAAACAGTTCAACCTGGTTGTGACTGACTATATGTTGTGGATGCTTAGCATGCCAGCTGGTTGAACGCTTCCCTGGTATTTTTTTCCCTGCCATGTCGTCTTCAAAGATTCTGAAGGCAGTTCAAGTGAATGTAGTTGACTTCTTGACGTGACTCTGCCATACAAGTCTTTTATGTGTAGAATAGAATGAGCAAAACCTTTGCTGTACAGACTTCTGGTTTGATCGGCAGATTACAACTCTTCCCTTCCAAATTGATGTTCAAAGTCTGCTGAAGGCTACATGTCATTGCCAATAAGGGCAGTTGAGTGTATGCTGCTGAGAGAAATGAACTCACCCACTGCTTACGTGTTTGGTGGTGAATGGAAACCTTGGATCAAAGAGGGGCTTTTCTGGCAGTCTTAATTTGGTTTGCTTTTTGATGACTGCAAAGCTCATGTTATTTCTCTAGTGTCTGCAACAAATCCATGCCAGATTGCATTTCCAGCTCTGAAACAGCCAGCAGTGCACAGTCATTGGCAAACAGGAAATGTTTGGCAGCATCCTTGGAAACTTTGATCTTTGTCTGGAGTTGTCTCCAATTAAGCAATACTGGTTCTTAACAATATCTGGTTTTGATGCTAGTATTGCTAACTTGGAAGGCATTGGAGAGAACACGAAGAAGAGCATGTATGCTAGTATTATATAGTTATATTTAACTCCTTTAGCAATTAGAAGTCAATCCGAAGATTCACTGTCATCCACGACACGTCATGCTGTCATTAAACTGCTGGACAATTGTGATGAATTTCCAAGGTTAGCCAAACTTTTGCATTATCTTCCAAAGGCTTTCATGGCTAATTCTGTCAAATGCCTTGGATACGCAACAAACATGGTTTAGAGGTCTGTATTCTGTTTTTCATATTTTTTCTGGAGCTGTCTAACTGCAAACATCATTTCAGTCCTTTTTATCTTGACCGTTTTTTGAAAATGCACTGATGTTCTGAAGGAGGTGCTGCTATTGATGTTACCTGGATCTCTGGATTAACAGCCCAGTGATAATACCACTAGGCTATCACCTTCCCGTTATTGATGTTGTGTTAACTAGCTCCGAAGAATCTTCACAGGAATCCTGTCAGCAATGGAGAGGAGTGGAATTCCTGTAATGACTGTTGCAAATTTTGTGAGTTATTGCTGCCTATACAGTTGGAGTACGGAGGCATTTTTTTATTTGTACAGAATGGTTCTTTGTTCTCAAGTGAACTGAGCTCACTGATTATTGCATTGACTTCTAATTTTGTAGACCTCCACTGGGATAACGGCTGCTTCTGGAGCATTGTGATTAGGCAGAAGTGTGGTTGCATTCACCACTTAAAACAATTGGAAATTCCATACGGGAACACTTGATGGTAACCTGTGGTAGCCTGTTTATTGTGTCTTCATGGATTGAAGACAACCAGTTTGAGGGTGTAATTAAGTGTTAGGTTCACCATTCTATTATTTGGACTTTTTCCTGTGAGAAATTTCTACCCCTCAGCACTGAAGATTGTTGAACAGTAGACTGGTGTCAGTAGACAGATTTCAGAGCATCATAGAATTTCTTCCAATCTTTTGGGTCTGCAATGACTGAAGTTGGTCAGCTTTCTGATTCAACCAGGTGTTTTGCATCTCTCGGAGTTTGTTTTGGACAGTCCTGAAGATATAGGCGTTGAGTTTTGATACGGGTGACCTGTGGTAGAGTCATAGTCATGGAGTCATACAGCACAGAGAAAGATCCTACAGTCCAACCACTCCATGCCGAACATAATCCCAGGCTAAACTAGTCCGACCTGCCTGTTCTTGTCCCATATGCCTCTAAACCTTTCCTATTCATGTAATTATCCAAATGTCTTTTAATCTTAATTGTACCCATATCCACCACTTCGTCAGGAAGTTCATTCCGCTTGTAAAGTACACACTGTGTAAAAAATTTACCCCTCATGTCTTTTTTAACTCTCTCTCCTCTCACCTTTAAAAATATGCCCCCTTGTCTTGAAATTCCCCATCCAATGGAGAAGACAACCACCATTAACCCTATCTATAACCGTCATTACTTTATAAACTGCGATAAGGCCACCCATTGACAGACAGTACTTCTACCAATCAATGATAAATAGGCAGTGAAGAACAGAACTGGAGACAAAACTGGTCTTTATTCATTTGCAAAAGGTGTTATTTGCATGGACATGTGTAAATGCTGCTCAACAATGCCTGTTTAAATCTGTTGAGGTCAAATTGATACCTGAATACAACTAAACACTCAATTGATATCTGAAAAATACTTTGTACTGTACTGAAAGTACTCACCTAGATTTTGTACAGAAATTCTGAAGTGGAACAGTAATATATTTTGACCCAGCCCCAACTGCTAACATTTCATCTCTTGCATTGCTTTTTCCATGGTGAATCGTTAACATGACTTTTTTTGTTTCCCAGCAGACCGCCAAGAATCAGCATTGAACCTTACAACAAATGGCATGAGCAGTATCAGTATGTCAGTGGAGATCAATGGGGTTGTTTACACAGGTGAATCTGAAGTTTCATGTTGAACAAGTGGGATACTTCAAGTATAATTTGTTAAATAGACTAGAGAAAACATCTTTTTGATCTGCCATTCTGTAATGAAAAGTTGGATTCTCTTTCTATTTCATGTGCAATCCTAAGATTTATCACATTTCACAGTATTCCAGTATGAACTCCAAATTATGATTACATAGAATGTATAAAACAAAGAAGCCATTCAACCCAATCTGTCTATGCTGGTGTTCTTGTTTATTTGAGCTCCTTCCATCCAGTCACTGATTCGCTTTTATCTGAAATGCTTGTACCTTCCCCCCTCTTAAATACATTTATATTATTTCCATCAGCTACTCCCTTTGGCAACAAGTTCCACATTCTTATCATTCTCGGTGAAGAAGATTCTTCTGCATTCCCTGTTGGAATTTTTGTGACCATCTTGTATAGATAGTCTCTAGTTATGTTGTTCCCCACAAAAGGAAATATTCTCTCTCTCCAATCTACCTTTCATAATTTTGAAAACCTTTATTAGCCCTTTTTCAAGAGAAAAGAGACCCAGCCTGTCAGTCCTTTTCTGATATGCATCCTTTTAAATGTTCTCCTTGCCATCTTCAGTGCTACCATATCTTTTTTAGAATCTGGTGACAAAACCTGCATATGTTCTGTAACCAAGGTACATTTTGGATTTAACATTGCTTCATTACTTCCAAATTCTATCCCTCTGAACACGAAGCTTATTGCTTTTTTTAAATGATCTTTCTAACTTGTGACATTTTTTAGTGATTAGTGCATTTGAATTCCAGATCATAATGTTCCTCTGCTCTCTACTAGATTTACACCTTTTCCAGGAATCAGCTATTCCCTGTTCAAAATGTACAATCTCACATTTATCTGTGGTGGATTTCAAAAGCCAATTATTCACTTGTTCTACAAGTTTAATAAAGTGTTCCTGTAGTTTGTTCAGGTCCTCAATATTCAACATCTTCCACCTCCCATTTGCAACCCCCCACCCCCTCCCCATCTGAATTTGGTGTCATTCACAAACTTAGAAATTGCATTTTTGATTCCAAAGATCAAATTATTAATGTAAATCAAGAACAACAGCAGGCCAAGCACTGATCCTGGTGAAATATTACATTCCACCCTGCACTTGAAATAATAACCCTGTATTCCTACACTCTGCTTTCTAATTTGAAGCTAACGAACAAACAGTTTTGCCATATGCCCTCTGACCTCATATTGTCTATTCTTATTGGTCTGTTCTGAGGCACCTTGTTGAAGACCTTCTGAAAATCTGTATTATCTCCCTGGTATAACTATTGTCTGTTCTCTCTGTTACATCCTCAAAAAACTCAAGAAGGTTGGCCAAGCAAGATTTTCCCCTTTGACATCCACTCTGATTATTGCTGTTACTTCTCATTTGTAGATGCAATTCTATTCTCACCTTCAGTATGAATTCCACTATTCTTCCCACAACTGATGTTAAAATGGCTGGCGTACAACTTCCTCCAATGTGTTCTGCCCTCAGGCCCCCCCCCCCCCGAAAAAAAACAAATTGGAATTATGCTAGCTATCTGCCAGTCCTTTAACACCTAGTCTTTTCTAGCAAATAGTTAAATATGAGTCATAATGCCTTTGATATCTCTTCCCTGAATTCTTCTAAAATACATGGATGCCGTCTACTGAACCAAGGGACCTTGTCGAATTTGATTTTTTAAATTTGTTCAATATATCTTCCTTCTATTATTTTAAGTGCACTTTATCTCATCTCATTACTATCGACTTGTCTTTCAATTTCTTGTCTACTTGTTCTGTCTCCCTGGTATTTATCAAAGCGATTTTAAAAAAAATATTCTGCATACTCTCTCATCCTTTCCTGCAGTATTATCTTGTCTGTCCCTTAATGGTCTTGTTTCCATTCAAGCTTCTTTATTGATGTACACGTAAACATTTTACTATTTTGTTTATGTTCCTTAGTAATTTGATATTGTAGTTTCTCAATCAATTTATATGTTTTTCACTTCTCTGCTATGCTCTGTTACCTGCCATTCTCTGCTATTTGTATGCCTCTTTCACTTGTGGCCTTATATCTTTAATCAACCATGCCTTCTCACATGATTGTTTAAACGTTGCCTTGCTTTTACTTCCTATTTCTGTTCTGATTCATCCCATTACTAGATCAAATAGCAAATCTTCCCTTGTTGAATTTTATTACAGACTGATTTAGAAAGGAGTTTTGCACATTGTAACAAATCACCCATGCTGCTCTTCATCCAGTTAATATTGAAGTAGTCCTAGTTGAATTCCCTTTATTATTCCATTTTTTAAAAATTCCATTCCCTAAATCTCCTTTTAGTTTTTGATTACCTTGAATCAAACTATCTTCTCAAACAATGAAGGGTAAAAATCAAGCCAGCCAATATTCTGGCCATATCCTGACTTGAGGGCAGAATTTTGGGGCCATAGTACCGTTGTCCTCTGTGTCATTGTAACATGTGTAATTTTCACAATTGTCAACTGTTGAAGGAATTCCTAAGTTTTTACTGCTATGTGTTCTTGTATTTGGAAGAATTTTCTATCTTGCCTTTAGCAACATCCATTCAATTTAGCACGTGAATTCATATTAACTGAAACATAAAATGCTTTTCATCTACCTAAAACTATGATTTTGCTCTTTGCATCGTGAAGGCTGTACATTGCATTCATAGCACAGCATGTGACCTACTACCTAAGGTGGTCTTAGACTCTGCATTAAGCATGTTTCACTCTGTTACCTTTATCACACCCTTAGCCATTTTATTCTGTTCCTTTTTATTCTCTTGCATTTATCTAGCTTTCCCTAAATCCATTCATAACATTCATCTCAACCACCTCATATGGTAGCAAGTGTCACAGTCTCATCACTGAGTAAAGTTTCTTCAGAATTCCCAATTGGATTTATGTTGCTATCCTGTATTTACGGACACCTTCACAAAACGTTTCTACATTTTCTCCATCAAATCTCTTTGTAATATTAAAGACCTCTATCAGATCGCCTCTTCATCATCTTTCTTAAAGTGCACCAAACATTTTGGACCTCATGAATTCTGGTATCATTTGTACATTCTCGGGTATTACTATTCCCATTTTGTAAGACCAGAACTGTCCACTTAAGTATAGTCTAACCATGGCCGTATATAAGTTTAATGTACATTTTATAATTTTGTCTGTTTCTCTAGTTTTCACATCATATATCTTTTAAAATCTGCATTGCTACTCTTAGTATATCTGTACCTTAGCCTTTTGTATTTCTACTCTTGAAGACTAATTTTCTAAGTACCAGGTGGCCTCCTTATTCCTAGTAAGAAAATCCACCACTTGATACCGGTCTATATTGAGATTAACTTGCTGTTTATATGTCAATTCTGAGATTGTTAAGCAGTTGTCTTTATTATGTCATCGTCTCCTTATTAACGCCTTCCCCCAATGTAATGCCATACATAAATTTTGAAATTGTGCTCCTGATTCCAGAGTCCAAATCATTTATTTCAATAATGGTGGTCATAGCAACAATCCCCAGCAAACGTTATTTCACAATTTTCACCAGTCTGTGAAACTACTTTTTTACTCCTACTGTTTGTTTTGCAATTGGTTTGTTACTTGTCCCTGACTCCACATAGTTGCTGACTGCGATGAAGAATGCCTTATGAAAGCTTTTTGAATGTTAATTTATACCACATCCTCCTGTACTCTTTTTCAGTTATTAAAAATTTGTTTTATAATTCCCATGTACATTAAATATTTGTCATTCAAAGGTTTTCTTTAATTTTCCAAACATTTTGTTTTAAGCAAAGTATCCTATAAAGTGTATCAGTGGTTACAGCAATGTTTCTCATGATATTAGAATTTCTCCCATTTCCTGATCTTGTTGCATGAAAACTTCTCTGATTACAACTAGTTACGTGCTTCAATGCTGCTTCTGTGTTTGAGAATGTGTGTATAGTTGGTTTGGTAATGATTGATATATTTACTTAACTAAATATTAATTGTAATTGAGTTGTACGTTTAATGACTATTTTCAATATTTTAAAATGGCATTCTAAATTAAACATATTAAAGGATATTTTGTTTTAAATAGGTGTTCTGTTTGGTCAAGGACCTGGTATATCTGGTGCATCGAGCACCAAAGGAAATAACAGCAAGAATAACAATTCTCAGGGTACACCTAGCCTGCCTGTACCTCGCACACCTACCTCCTCATCATCACATACTTCAAACAACTCTTCACCATGAGGCTGCAGCTATAATAAAGCCAACTTCAGCATAGTGCATCACCGCCAACACTTTAAAAGGAGTTCTCAGGCTTTTAACTCTCAAGGAAAGTAACTTTTTTGATGACCAGAGGTTTCAGTTGAATGGCCAAAATGGCCAACAGTTAAGCATAATCCATACTCTGCTTATAAACTTTCTTGGGTCACTGAATGAGAACCAGGAGCAGCTTAAAAACTACTAATACCTCATAAATCTACTTAATCTTTAATCGAGATTTACCATTGGTTACATTTTTCTTTTCAGCCAAATTCAGCATTTAAAGAATATATATGTATTTCCATGATGTGCTATTTTAATTGAGATTTATAAGTGAATATTGATATTTTTTGAAGGAAAAGAAAATTTGAACTACATCTATGATATTGCTTCTTACATTTTGGTATGTTCAGTTACTGCCGAACAAGAAAGGGATAAGCTGTTTCAATGCTTATCCATTTATATTGATCATTCTTATACATGTAGCAATACACAGACTTTTACAGCCGTTCAGATATTTATTATATACAGTACTTTTTAATATATTTTACTTAATTTCATAACACAAGACTCTAATACAGTGGAGCTATCATGAGATCATTTTTCTCGCAAATATAATTGGATCTTAAAGGAGCATTCCATTCTAATGAAAATCTGGACCATTGTACATTGCTATTTGGGGCGGGGGTTTGGGAAATATTGAATTTTAAATGCTGCTCTTCAACAGTTTCCTTTAGTTCTAATGTCATACGTTGCACAAAAATTCAAAGAGCTCACGTTTCTCTCTCATTTGCATTATTTTGAGTATCACTTCAGCAGTGCCGAGATGACAAATTCTTCATATAATCACCCACTAAATTTCCTTGAAATGACAAAAGATCTGATCTGACATTTTTAGCTCTCATTTTTGGCTTGACACTCTGCAATATTAGTGTGTTCATTTTTAAAATTGGGTTTTGATGAGGCAGGATAGAATTTTGCTTGCTGATCTCCCTACGTTTTGCCATGACAGTGAAGGGAAAATAATTTACTGTCTGCCACTGAATGCATTTGATTTTTTTTAAAACATAAATGTGATGGCTGTTTTAAAAATGTCTTGCAGCATTTTAAATAAGATATGGTTATAACTTTGGTGTGAAACATACCTTAGTTAAAGCATTAGATGACAATAGACGTTATAACATTAGAAGTATATGATATCTATTGTCACAGAGCTTTTTGCAGACATTGATTAATAGTTGGATCTAAAGTGTTCATGAATAGTTTTGATTTGCAAGGAAATGATCTTCATTGAGCTCCACTGCATTCACTATAGTATTTAATGTGACATTTGAAGTAAAACATTTTATACAGAATCAGCTTTGTGTTCATGCTGTGAAAAATACACCTTTGAGTGTAAACTGATGCATCACCGTTGAAACAGGTATTTTGGGAAAAACTATTATGCTTGAAGTTATATAGATCTACATCTATATCCATCTTTCATAGGACTGTAAGGTTGCTGTTACAATGAGAGTGAAAACCTACCTGATGGAAGTATATTCTTTGAGAGGATGCAGTTAACAACTTCACTTTTGAATTTGTAGATTTTCAGTTAAGTGCTGTTTCTCCACTCCCTCAAAGAAATTGTTCAATGAACAGCAAGGTTTCCTTTTTTCCTCAATTTACAGTTACACTATTGTTTATCAGTAGCCAAATGTGAATGGTGTACTGCCTTCATCATGTCTTTAGTGTGATAGAGATAATATGTTGAAATTAATTTTGTTACATCACATTGAATTTAATGAAAAACAAATATTGCTGGAGACAATATGTTTACTTTTAGCAAATGTTATTGGATTTTATTGGCCATACTCAGTGAGTGGAGTGATTTGGGTGAAGTCAAAATTATAATTATTTGAAAACTGGCATCAACTTCTTGAACCATTTCCTGTTGAAACGAATAGAAAATTAAGTAATTAGTTTCAACATTCTGCTTTGAAGATAGCATTCTCTATTAAATTGTGCTTTATTACTCATAGCTTCCCACAGTTTATGGAGGTAGTATTGCATTACCTTGTCCTACCTCTGATTATTAGAATTCAAAATATAACTTGCTTTTCTAAAATGCACTACAAGAAGGTCTTTTTGGTGATGGTTATTTTGTGCCAACACTTCACATAATTTGGTTTAAATGAATTTAAGGATTTAAACAAAAGTAAATTGCTTTAGAATAACTGGCTGTTTTAAGGTTCCTGCATAATGTCAAAATACTTAGACAAATGGTAACATTTGTGGCATTTAAGGTACAAGTAAAATTAATTCTACACGTGGAGTATGCATTTTAATTTTTCTTCTTTGTCTATTTTCTCCCCATTCTCCCTCCTTCCAAAGGCTTTCTCCTTTAAGTATGGTTTAATAGGTAACCATTGCCTGAGGCACCAATACATAGGCAGTATTGGCAGGCTGTTGTATTGCGGTAAGCATCACAGTGAAACCTGATTCAATCCAATCCGTAGACTTCTACCTTTCAGGAATTACTGGTTAACGATCAGTAATGTAAGTGCTGGTCAACCCCAACCTAGAACACCAAAGGCTGTTGTAATTGAGGTGTTGTGACTGTACTATTTTGGGCTCTTATTTTCATTTTTTTTTTTAAGAGAAAGCTGATATGTCTTGAGTTGTCTGTTTACAAGACCTTGACCTGCTTTGTAAAGAAAGAACTTGCATTTATATTGCAGTTTCACATCCTCAGGTTGCCCCAGAGCACTTTATTGTCAATAATTTTTCTTGAAATATATTTACAGTTGTACAGTCAAATGCAACAGCTAACTTACACAAGGTCTTGCAAACAAGGAAAATAAAATGGATGTGGACATCACTGACAAAGCAAGTATTTATTTCCCAGGCCTAATTATCTTTGCATATTAAAGGTGGTAGTCCACTTTCTTGACTGAAATGAAATGACTTGGTGGGCAATTTCAGAGGGCAGTTAAGAGTAACCATATTGTTGTGGGTCTGGAGTTGCAGACAGACCACACAGTTGAAGAGAAGATTCCCTTTGCTAAAAGACATATTGTATCACATAGATTTTTACAACAATTCAGTTGCTTCCCCCCACCCCCAATTTGTTTCATCACTTAATGTAAATTTCATATGCCATCAGATCATTAGTTCTGGCCTTTGGATTTTTGTTCATTTAATGGTACTGCTTTGCTACTGAATTATGATGAATTGCTGGGTTGTGGTTCTTGAAGAAAGAATGATGGCTGGTACACTGAGAGAAAGCCTTACTGTTGAAATAGTGTTATGGAATTTTTAATTTGGCAAAGCAGCAGGATCTTCATTTAATAACACACCAATAAACAGCAATTCCAACGCTGCAGCATCTCTTTAGTACTGCACAGAAATGTCAGTTAAATTATTTGCTGAATTCCCAAAATAGGATTTGATCCCGATTCTTCTCATCATTTAACAATTCAGTATTTCGGTCAATATTTGTTTGCTTCCAGGTACCAATTTTGTAGGTAGATTATGTCAGATGTTTGTGAAAACAAGCGATACTGAACATTGGGTGCAGTGGCATTGCTTAAATTGTGTGTTCTTTAGGGTAGTTGTAAAACTTTCCATTATCATTAATGTTTCCAGTATTCTCTATGGAAACAGAGAACAGGTCATAATATGCAACAAAAATGTTAGAATAGTTCATTTTCTGTAATATTTTCTCCAGATTTTCATAATTAAAGTAACAATGCAGTTAAATCTATTGATGCTGTTGATTCTGAGATGTAAAGATATGTTTTTACATAAGTTCTGTCTTTTAACTGTGGCACTAAAACTAGTTACAGAAAACTACCTCATCATGCTTCTGAGATGATTAGATTCTATTTGGAAGTAAAAAGAATTCACTGAATGCATTGATACCAGGACCTGCCTGTCCTTGGGATCTTGACCTTTTTACATTGTAACAAATAAGCCGGAAATAATCTATTAAATATGCAATTTCCTGTCCCTCCTAATAAAGCTTTGCTACTCTTAGCTTTCATTACTGTGATAAAATGATAATTTATGTTCAGAGATAATGGCACAAGGAGGTTATATTGGCTCTTAAAAAAAAAATCGATAAGTTGTTGTAGTTGACCCAGTGACCTAAGCCTTTTGGGGGATGTGATGGAAACTCAATTGTTGCTGGCAAATGTAGTTCTTGCTTTTGTATGGTGACAAGCTGTGCCAGATTGATTTCTTTTTGTAATCTAGTGCTTGTTCAGCACATCAGAAATAGTGATAAATTAGTAGACTGAATTGTATCTCCATCTTTGCCTAGTTGTATTTGCAGTTAGCTGCACTCTTGACATTTTAGACCTAATTCTGCTATCAGGTGTAATAAATTACATAGTAGCATAATTTGTATCTCTGTCTTCACCTTTGGTATATTTAGAGAAGTGTAGCTCTGACATTTTTAGACATGATTCTGCTGTTGGGTTTAATAGGTTTAGTTCAATTATTCTAGTGAACAGAGCTTAATTTAATAACTGTCCAATTTCTAGTTTGGTAGCCAATTTTTAATGTTTGCCTCAACCTTTTACTTAATAAGGCAATCTTTCTGATGTCTTTGTTGGATTATGTTTACTTTTTCCAGCATTTTAACTTACCCAGAAAAAATGACTTCATCTGCATATCTTGAAGGTTTGTTGTGGTTCCTGTATGCTAACGGTTTGATATATACAATAGAAAATTTTCTGATTGCTATATCTAATGAAATTTCTTTCTTTTGATTTTGCTAGAAATACTTAATAAGAGGAAACATTACTCATGTTTATAATATTAACAGTAATTAGTGGAAATTTAGACTGTCGGTAACTAGCTCCTTGTGGACTGTATGATTGAAAAGTGAAATACACAACTGACTCCGTGCCTTACATAAAAGATACCTCTTCCCTTTCTACAGGTATACTACCAATTAAGTGTTGAGAAACCTCAAGAGGCTTCAGATTTTTGATTTGATGCTGTTACAAATTATAGGTTCAAACTTAGCCCCAAGTTCATTTTAAAAGCTAACAGCTATGAATTTTGAGCCCAGAAACAATTGCTGCTACTTTAAGAGCTTTAAACATGACAGTGAATTAAATAGTGAGCTGTATTGTGATAAATGTATCTATTAATCAAGTAATTGAAAAGAAGTCTCAAAGGTGAGATTTACGTAAATTGAGCTTGATAGCAATGGAAGCTCAATTAAATTTGATTAATAAAGTATTGACTTCTGAATAATAGACCTTCCCAAAATGAAGTTAGATTTCAAGTTGTCCCTTTTTTTAGTGAAAATGTGGTTACTCCAAATGGTTACAACTATTTTAATAACAACTGGTTATAAGCACTTTCATTTATACTCTTCTTTTCCTTTTGATATTTCGCTATGTCCCAATGTGCCCTGCCCTGCATGTTCTTGGGACAGAATTTATATTCTGTTTAAGCATTCAGGAATTTAGTATGATATTAGAACTATGTTCTGATGTTCTACAGCAACTCTATGAAAAAGGTATGCATCATGTCATTGACACCAGAAGTTTAGTTCTGGCAGGGTGCCATTTGGGGCACAGTTTGTTCTTGCTGACCTTGGACTTGGGATCAGAGAAATTCATAAAATAATACTACCAAAATAGGAGGAAGGAAAATTGTTTTTTGAAATTATTAGTATATATAGTTTTGAGAGTAAACTAAAGGAAATTGCAAATTGTTGCACCACATAAATTACTTTGAAGTATGACCCAGTTATCAAAATCTTTGATTTTAGAAATGGAAGTATTGCTTGTATGTAAAGACTTAGCTTTTTTGAGCTACCTCATTAAAAATCTTCATTATGCAAATCTAGGCATCAAGAAACTTGGTCATTTTGGTTGACTAATGTAAATGATATTGCAGGGCAATTCAGACCAGAATGGTTTCAGTTACCAGTACCTTAATTTTTTTTTTTAAACTGTTGTTAGAAATGCCATGTGAGGGATTAGTCTGGTTTTTAAACCACCCAGTTATTGCACTAGACCAAGAAGACTAATAGATCCATGTTTGTATTAGGTTGCCTGGTCTCAATTGGCACAGGGAGGGGATGCAACAATTCCATGAGCATGGGATAGGGAGATAAAACAGCAACAAAAATTTATGCTTAATATATGTATTTTTGTTAGTTAAAGATATGATTGAGATGCTGAAAAGTTTGCCAGTGCGTGTGGAACCATTTCCCATCAAGAAGATTGGGAGGAAAGAAAGTGGTTTGTTAGTTGGTGCATTTATTTCTCCCCTTTACATTTTAAAATGTGTAATTACTTGCTTTAGGCTTCAGGATTATTATTAACCAGTGTGCAGCTCTAAACCCTGTAATTTGAGAGCTGTACGCACCAATCATAAGCTACTGCTTATTGGAATACACCAAGGCATAAAATTGCTTGTCAGATGGTCAGATGGAACAAGCATTGACCATTTTGGTAAACCAACGTACATTAGAGATTGACTCCTTTCCACGTTTTAATTTGAACAGATAACTTCAGAATAATTGCTCCAAGTTTGAAATAATACAAGTGATTGATTTCAGACTTCTCCAAGGGCTGTTTTAACTTACTCTTTTTATCATAGACAGCACAGGAATTATAATTAATTAAATAAAGTTGCATAATACATTTGAAATGTTTTACTAAATATACTTTTTTATTGGAAGTATTTTGCTTTTATTTAAAAGTCCTTTCCTGCTTTCAAAATATGAACCATGTATTAGTTTTTAATTGATTTCTAAATTAGTTCCCTTTATGTTTGATAAATTTGGGCAAAACCAATAATCTTAGCAAATATCAAAATTGTATTGCAAGTAATCTACATTTTAAAAAATCTGCTCAGAGTTTAGGTGCATAATTGTCTTGTTAATGGTTTTATAAAACAGTAATTTGTGCCAGTAGTTAGTAATCTCTACTCCCAAAAGTCAGCACAAGATTAGCTTATTTATTTGTGTCTTTTTATTTAAGTGACCATAACACCCAATGCATTGAGATCCTGAATCCTGCACACTTTTTTGACTTCTGCATCAATGGAAATTGTTGAACAGAGACTGATAGAGGTTAAAGCATCTAAGTTCCTTTTACAATTTGTACATTATATCCGGTCGAATTAAGCTGTTTTAAAGTGGGCATAATTTTTCAAGACAAAATGACAAGGTAATTTTATAATCCATATTTTTAGAATGGAATCATGACTTTCGGTCTTATAGATTTAAGGTTACACTTGATATTGTGCAGTAATGGGTGAATTAAATATTATTTACTTGCAGATCACTGCAGTATTAAAGGGGGTTATTCTGGTCAGGGTATCTGTTTAGAGGAACATTTTACTTGACAAATATTAATTTGCACTTCCAGCCTTTTATGAATATTTGGTAGTAAAGGTATGCTCTGACTGTAACATTTGTTTCCCTAAAATTTCCAATCCGCAAAATACCAATGCGCTATGGGTCAAAAATTCATTTTGGAATCCGTAGTCAATTTGTTTATATCAGTAAATTTGGTACCTTCACCCTGAAATGCAGTACTAATGTAATGACATAAAGCAAATACCAATGAACAAATACATTGTCATTTAGGTAAGTTATAGCCTGATTTTATATTGGCAATACAACAAGTTACTTTGCAAATGGAAAAAGTCCTCTTAAAGCTCAACTCAATGGGCCAGGCACCCTAACTTGGATTTTTCTTGCTTTATTTATAATACTATATTGAATGTTATTACAAGCCCCTGAAAAAACATGAATTCTAACTTATTTCTGTATGAAATCTATTTTTAATATTGAATGCTGCTTAATATACCTCACCAAAAATATGATTTTACCAAACAGTTACAGTTATTTTCTGTTAAATAACCATTATGTTAAATCATCTTTGCTTTTCACATTGTGCTTATAGTGATGGTTCTTAAAGGCTTAAAATATTGGCAGTGAATTGTTGAAAGCTGTTACAGGATTTTAGTGAAGGTATTTAAGGGATAGTAGAGGCAGCACCACTTCAGTTTCAGTTGGCATTAGAAAGTGCTAAAGACAAGAATTAGATGTAGAAGATTTAATTAAAGTGCAAAACTGGAGTTACATTCATTGCATTAGGCTTATGGCTTAATCATTTAGATGCAAAATTAGTTTAGTCAACTGATTTGTGATGATTAGTGTCTGGTCTTAGGTGGACTTGAACATATTTGTAAAAACCAAGTTTAACAATTCTAAGAATTTTTAAAAAAATTTAAAACCTATTAGCAATGATTACTACCCACTAATGAGAACAATAAAGATTTTTTTTAAAAACTCTGTACTATCATTCTGAAATAAACTGTAAAAAGCTAGAAATACAAAGGTCCATCAGACACCAGCTAATATGTTCGCTATATGCTTTCAATCGGGGTGGTGTCAGAGAAGGGACTTAATGTGGAAACTTAAGGTGGAATTCTTTGGTTCCAGAGGAGTTGAAATAGGAAGTCGAAAGCACATTTTGTTATGTTAGGAAGATGCATAAATTTGCCAACATTTTCCCGCTTCCAACTGAATTAAGTGCTGGGTGGGAAACTCCATGGCTGACCTTCCTATCTTGCTACTAATTGAGATGTTTGTAGCCAATTGAGGACCACTTAACAGCCTCAGCCTGACACTGCTGGGATTCAACCAGCAACACAGCCTTGCCTATAAGCATCCTTCCCAGAGTGTAAAGTGCAAGCTTCTTGTTATTGTTGTCACTGTTGGGAGGTTGTGTGGGGTGGGCTTGGTTAAAAGCTCAATGCCTGATTGAGAGCAGGGAATTCCTACAGTCCTCTCCCCATGTCACCCCCCTACAAATCACCTTTCTTTGGCCTGGGTTGTGGATCTCTAGGCTGCATTCTGAACAGTAGCCATGTCTTTCCCTGTGGTGTGCAGAGTGATTGGGTTGCCAGCAAGTCCTTCCGTAAAAACTTCTACCCCCTTAGAACCTTATTCCGAGTGAAGACCCACTGTTGTACTCTCGACTGCCTGATAAGCAGAAGAGAAGGTGTGCCTTACGTTTGAGAGAGGGTATTGCTTCTTTAGCCAACATGTGGGACTTCTGCCAAACTACATTGCGTGTGTGTACAGATTGTGTATTGCCAGTGTTTTCTCAAATTTCCTCTCTTTATCCATTTCCATGGATAGGATATGTATAAACTTCAGATGTATTGTCAGGGTTGTGTATAATAAGTTGACACAAGTCCACAGATAATTTTATATTCTACTTTAAACAACAAATTAATAAATGCCCAGAGATAGTAAGAACTGCAGATGCTGGAGTCTAAGATAAGAGTGTGAAGCTGGAGAAACACAGCAGGCCAGGCAGCATCAGAGGAGCAGGAACGTTTCGGGTTGGGACCCTTCTTGTCAACATCACGTCAACTTTCCTGCTCCTCTGATGCTGCCTGGCCTGCTGTGTTCCTCCAGCTCCGCACTGTGTTATCTCTTAATAAATGCCCAGTTGTCCATAAAAATTACGTTTAGCCAATCCCCATCTTTGGACATGTAGGATTTTTGGAAATCTGACGACATCTAAACAAGGTCTTTTGATACGACTTCCATCAAACTATGCTTGAAATATTTATATGTACTGTAAAGCAATTTTACATCTAAAATGTAATCAAATCATGTGTGAAATGTTTTAATTGCTATCAAAATATAAATCCAATTTGCTGGAATGGTTTCTTGCACTCTGTGAAGGAATGCCATTAATCTAATTTGAATGATGTCTTAGAAGTTTATGATTGTAATCATTAGGGTCAAATATTAAAAATATTGTTTTTGATTTTAATAATTTTTCCATTTGTAGCATTCTATGAAAATTCTATCATCTGCTATAAATTTCTTTAAGAATAAGGTTTGCTGTATACCAAAGACTTAAATGAACACACTTTAAAGAAAGCAAAAGCACTATGGAACGTACTGCTTTGATATTGTCAACTTGTCCTTGCTATGTACAGTCTAATAATTATGCTGAGCTTTTAGAATTAGAATTAATAATGACTAATAAATATATACTTTTGTCTCAATGTGCTGTTTACAATCTAGTACTGTGTATTAGAGGCTAGATTGTGATTCTCAGGGGTTTTGAAAACATTAACTACTGTGTATCTTCCAGTGATTGTAGAAATCAAATATTTACTCTTAACTTGTAACTATTGTGAAAACCTATGTTACCTCGTGCTTTTTTTTCATATTTAACCTTATTTGTGGGAGTCTATTTGAGCAATTGACTAGGAAAATGAGAATGCCAGTAATCAAGATAAAATTCACTCAGCTTTGAAACTGGTTTTAAAAGAAGAATTGGAGTAAATACATTTCCAATTGAGTTCAGATAAAAGGTCATTGACCTAAAACTTTAATGCTGTTTTTTTTTCTCCACAGATGCTACCAGGTTTGCTGAATAATTCCACTATTTTTTAATCTTAATAAAAAATGAGTCAGTTCCATCCTAAAAATGTAAATTGAAGAATGACAAAAAAAGGGGACATATTCATGTCGATCTTTTGGTTCCCTGTGATGAAGACATGAAAAAGAAATTAAAAATAAGCTTCCACAAATAAAGCTTCTGGGATTTCTTTGTTCTAGGATAGTTTATTTGGCTTTTATTTTATATGTTGACAAATATTGAATTTTGTGTACATCTTTTAAAATGTCATTTATTCTAACGGGTTAGAACAGGAAAATATACTTCTCAACTCAGGAAAACCACTTCACCTTATGCAAAGCTTCAACTATAAAAATGTGATTTATCCCTTACCTCCATCTCTCTGTTTTGTGTTCACGTTTCTCAATTGTACTGGTGTCATGTGACTGGTCACTAATGGTTTACATTTTATAACAACAAGTTGTATTTAACCATCTGTACATTTAAAGGAATAAAAATTAAAACATAAGATTTGATGATATTGATAATAAACTAAAAGTTCTGCCTTTTCCCCCCAATTTCATTCTTCACCTATTTGTATAAATGTGTTCTAGTGTTCCACAACAAAGCATAGTAGATGTTGACAATCTGAAGTGGATGGTCTCAGTATTAAACTTTATGATAGATGTGTTCTAGACCATGCACCCATTATATTTTACCACAGCTTTATTTAAAAAAAAGTTTTTTAATGGAGGTGGTATGGGCATAGAATATGATAATGTTATTGTGATAACTGTTTTCATGAGACCATTATTGACTGCTGCTATGCAGTTGGGTATCTTGCTATGGCTTTTCTGTTTTCCAGTTGAGCCACCTGACAAAACATGGGCAAATATACTTTATAACAGATACACATCAACACATGAAACTCCATTTTAAGTGATATGTTCATTTTTTTTCTTCTCAATGATTGGCAATAGAATCATAAAATGGTTACAGCACAGAACAAGGCTTTTTATTTCTGGATCTCTAAAAAGGGCAGTTCACCTCGTGTCATTTCCCTGCCTGTTTCCAGTAGCCCTGTATTTTTTTTTCTTTTCAGATATTGATCCAATTCCCTTTTGAAAGCCTCAGTTGATCCTGCCTCCATCCCATTCTCGAGCACTTTCCATTGCAGATCCCAAACACTCAAGTGAATACATTTTTCCTCATTTTGCCAATGCTTCTTTTGCCAGTTAGCTTTAAATTTGTGCCCTGTAGTTCATATCCTTCCACTAATTTGAACAGTTTCCACGTATCCATTTGTTCTGATCTTTTGTGATTTGAGAATAAGTCATAGAGGTATTCAAACTTTCCTCCGAGGAAAATGGTCTGAACTTATCCGGTGTTTGTAAGTACCAAATTTTCTAACTTCTGAAACAGCTTGCATGACGCCTTTTTGTGCCATTTTAAATACCTTGTATCTTTCTGCAGGATTGTAGTTGTGATTGGACCAGTGTTATATGCAGACAAATTCCTTGCTTTTCTCCTTTATACTCCTTTTGATAAACTGCAGGATGACATACCCTTTATTAACCACTTTAAGTCTCTCTTACCATGTTCAGTTTTTTATGCAAGTTTATGTCTAGGTCCCTCTGCTGTTGCACAACCTTTAGATTTGAGCTATGAGTTGGATCGAAGGGTCTTTTTCCATTGCTTATGACTGTGTCATGCCCACAAGGCTGGAAAAAATATCCTTTAACTCTCCTCCCTAACAGCATTGTTGGTGTACCTACACCAAATGGACTGCAGTGGTTCGAGAAGGAAGCTTGCTGCCACTTCCTCAAGAACAACTAGGCATGGTTAATAAACGCTGGCACAGCTAGGGATGTTCTCATCCTGTAAGTGAATGAACAAAAAAAGAAATCTTGTTTATTTTTAAAATGAACTCGTGCTGGAATGCAATATGACCTCTATCAACCACGTAATGTGCAAGTTGGATAAGGTTTAGAAATTTCCAGTGGACCAAGTTACATAATACTTTTTGTGGAGTTTCACACCTATAATTTTGCTGGTGGGATAGTGAGGGCACAGATCTTCCTTTTCCAAACCTGAACTGATAGCAAAGGGAGAATCATCAATCCTTGCTTTATAATCCTTGAAGTGGTATTAATAGCCCCACAATTATTTCCTGTGTACACAATGGCTTCAGCCAGAGACATCAAAGGTGCCTGTTTAGGTTGTGAAACTGTTTCATCCACGAACCCTGTCACATGACCAAAACTTTTATTGTCTTTGAATAACTTTAATTATACAGTTCTGAGCCCTTATCTGACTGCTTTTAACCATCAAACCAGAGGTCAAAAAGCAGCTACAGGCTCAGTTAAAGTTTCCTTTGTGTGTCAACCTGTTTTCAAGCTTGACCTCCGTGAAGGATACTATATTTTCCTGAAAAGTGAACTAATTCCAGTCTATAAAGATCATATTACATTGCCTTCAATGCAACCACCTGCATCCAAGCTCCTACAGAAAGGGGTTCCTGAAAATCAGCCCACTGCAAGAATCTTCACTGGACATTAATTTACTGGACTCTTAATTCATGCGACTTAATGCCCATTTTTAATGTTATTTATAATGGTTGTTTTCCCCTTCTTGTTCTTCCTCTTATGCCTGTGAATGTGTGTGTTGATAAATATTCTTCTCCCCACTTTGTTTTAACCCTAAACTGTTTTCCATGAGTTACTTATAAATTGGATTTCACAAACTAGGTTTGGGGAAACCACCATTTATGATTTCAAAATGGAAAATTTTTTTAATAAAATAATTCTGCTTGCAGACAGAACGACCAGGAAGTAATTGAATACATCTGTCTGGTTTCTTCATGACATCTCTTTAGTTTCAATGTCAGTATTCTTTCTACCAAAATGAGTAACTTCAAACTTTTCTGTAACAAATTTAATCTGCCATTTATCTGACCATCCCACCAAACTTGTCTGTGTACTTTTGAAATTGTGCAGTAACCTCCTAATGGTTCATAATGCTTCCAAACTTAATATCATCGGCAAATTTTGAAATCGTGCCAGGTACAAGTTGTTAATGAATATCAGAAAGAGCAGTCGTCTTAACACTAATCCCTGGGAAATTTCACTGTCAACTTTCCTCCAGTCTACAACTGTTTCCTGTCACTCACCAAATTTTGTATCCATGTTGTTACAGTGCCATTTGTTCCTGAGCTGTAGTTTTGCAGTGCATTTTTTTTTTCTGAAATGATGTACACATCAACGCCATTGCCCATATCAACCTTGCTTGTAGCTCAGCAAGTTAGTGAAAATTATATGCCCTCAAGAAATCCATGCTGACTTTTCTTAACAATTCTATTTGCCTAAGTGGTAAATTTTGTTTCAAATTACCATTTATAAACCTCCATGGTGGGGAAGCTTTAAGCTGACTGATTTGTGAATACTGAGCTTATCTTTACATCCTTTTGGTACAATGGTATAATGTTTATAACTGACTCTGAAGACTTGAAGAAGATTGGAAAATCATGGCCAATGTCACTGCAGTCAAAGATAGCTATGGATTTGTACTGTTGAATGTACAAGTCAGCCATTAAACAACTGTGGTCTCTGGTTAAGAATTTAATGCCTCAATGATTCTAAAGACCATTTAGCAGCTTAATCTTTATGTTCCCTGTCTGTACGCAAATAAATCTCCCTTTTAAACTGATTACTGGTGTTTAGTGTGTTCTTATGTTTTTCTCAGGGTAAACAGGCTTTACCTTTTACCTCAAAAAATCTTTTTAATTAGTTCCTTCATTTTCTAGTGAACTGTATTTTACTTGAAGTTTGGAAACTGCACTTTCTAAAAAAAAAATGGTTGCAACTTACTGGGAGGAGTTTGTAAAAAGGGGAGCTGATCCCCCTTGCTCACCTGGTGTCAATGTTATAAAATACTTTTGGACTTCCATTTATTTTAGCCACCACTTTCTCGTCATACTTTTTCGTTTGCTGTTTCAGTTCTTTGAACATGGAAAATGCAACCTTATTTACAATTTGCATGATCCACAACTTATTTGTCATAAAGCACAATTTGTCTGCTTCATCTTAACTTCTTCTATCATCCTGCAACCACAGCTTGTTGTTTTGTTAGAGATTTGTTTGAGAATATTACAATTTACCTGGACGAAACATATTCCTAGCCTATTGAAAGTGGCTTGCTAGCAGTTTTTTTTTATTCTTACTCTGGAGTCGGCCAGATTTGTCCAGGGACCACCACTGAAAACTGCCATACCTTTTTGGGAGGCACTTTCACAGAAGCAGTGGATTACGAGAGAGTAAGGCCAAGGGCCTTCACTAATGTTGTGGGAGCAGAAACGGAGCTTCAGGTGCCACCTCTACTTAGCTGCTTGGTAGCAGTCTGTGAGAAAACTCTAAGAGTGACATCATTGGAAAACCAAGTGCTTTGGTTGGTGAGAAGCTGCTGTTGGGAATGAATTTAAGTAGATTAAAACTAAAATGATACATTTTTCATAATGAAGTAGTTAAGGTTAAATCAAGTGAAAGTCAAATAAAGTAAACCAAACTGAAATAAAGTTATATGAAGTAAAGTTACTAGTAAGGTTATACTTAACCCAGGACTAACAGATATTTTCAGTGTTACAAACTGGCAGGTCAGGTGGCCCAAGTGGAGTGTACGTCCTGCACTATGTGAGAATTCATGATCCAGTGAAGGGTGTGGAAAAGCATGCTAGGAGCAGCACCAGGCATACATAAAAATGAGGTCAACCTGATGGGAGTTATGAACCAGGCCTACATGCATGCCAAATGCCATAGCAAGTGATGGAGCTAAGTATTTCCATAACCAACAAATGAAATCTACCACATCCAGTCATGAATGGTGATTGGTGGTCAATTAGCTCACTGGAGTATGATGTTCTACTAGTATCCCCATCCTCAATAGCAGGGGGGTAGGGGGAGACCAGCACATAAGCGCAAAAGCATTCCTAATCGCCCAGAAGTGCTAAGTGGATGACCCATCTCGAGCTCCTCCAGAGGTCCCCTGCATCACAGATGCAAGTCTTCAGTCAATTCAATTCAATCCATGTGATAACAAGAAATGGCTGGAGGTGCTGGATGCTGTAAAGACTAATGCCCCTGACAATATTCCAATAGTACTCCTGAAGGCTCTGTTACAGAATTTGCCAAGCCTCTAGTCAAACTGTCGCAGTGCAACTACAACAAGGGCATCTACCCAACTACGTAGAAATTTTGCCCAGGTTACATATAATATATAAAAAAGATAAATTCAACCTGGCCATTAGCAATTGCATCAGCCTATTCTCAACACCTTTGATTATTTACTGATGTTGATTAACAGTGGGTTACAGCCATAATTGCTTAGCAGTTTGCTCACTGGCACTCAGTTCCTGACCTCATTTACAGCCTTAGTTAAAATGTGTACAAAATAACTGGACATGTGAAATTGTTCGTTTTGGAAGAGAGAACAAAAGAACAGGGTATTAGTTAAATATAGAAAAACTGCTGTAAAGAGACTTTGCGATTCTTTTGTACAAAACAGAGAAAACTAGTACATAGGTGCAGCTAATGGAATATTTGCCCTTATTTCCAGGAAACTAGAGTGTAAGAACAGGAAAGTCTTACTACAATTGTACAAGGTGCTGGTGAGTTTTGGTCCTCTTATTTAAGGCAAGATGTCATTTCATTGGAGGCAGTTCACAGCAAGTTCAGTAGAATGATCCTTGGTGTGGTGGGATTTTCTTGTGACCAAAGACCCGGGCCTCTACTCAATGGAGCTTAGAATAGAGGTGATCTCATGGAAACACATGGAATACTTAAGGGACTTGACAGGGTAAAAGCAGAGAGCTTTTCCTTGTGGGAGAGTCGAGGATCAGAGGGCATAGTTTCAGAGTGAATTTGTTGCTGAAATGAGGTGGAATTCTGTCTCTGAAGGTTGAAAGTCTTTGAGGGTTGTATGGGCAAAATCTTTGTGTATATTTAAGGCTGAGATATATTCTTGGAAAAGTTCAGCAGGCAGCATCTGTGGAGAGAAATCAGAATTAACATTTTGGATCTCGTGATCCTTCCTCAGAACTCATAGTAGTTCGGAAAAAGTTTATTTTTATGTAGAAAATAGGGTGGGGGAGGGAAGGGTATATGGAATAAATCATAGGTGGAGATAGAGCCCAAAGAAAGAGATTGAGAAAAATGGGCAGATAAATGAGTGGATTACAATCAGCCTGGAGAGTGAATAGCTACAAATGGGGACAGTTTGTGTAATAGACCATGTGGTAACAAGACCTTGTGTGTTGGTTTTGGGGTAAAGACATGGGAGAAGGTGCCTCAAGCCCTAAAATCGTTGAACTTGATGTTGAGTCCAGAAGCTTAAAAAGAGGTCCTGTTCTTCCAGCTTGTGCTGAGCTTCACTGGAGCACTGCAGCAAGCCTGAGACAGAGACATTGGCCAGGGAACAAGGTGGTGCATTGATCAGAAACATAACTGGATGTGGCACATGAAAATGTTGCTGCAAGAGCAGGTCAAAGGCTAGTAATACTATGGCAAGTAACTTACCTTCTAACTCCAGCTACAACTTGATGCATAAGTCTTTGGAAATGTAATTGGAGATCACTCAACATTGATATAACCCATGTGGTGTAACAAGGATGGATATTTCTGTAGCTTTTGATGTTAGTAGTGCAAGTCAGTACCTCTTCAACAGACCAATTTTAGAAAGTAATAAGGTACTACCAAAACTTCAGATACAATCCTCAAACTGAGGAATTGGTTAGAAATCTGTTTTTTTAATACTTCCTTTATTTTTCTATAGTCTATGCAGAATCTGGTTGATCGATTTCAGCTGACAAATCAACATGATTGAGGAAATGCAGCTACTTTGGCTGGGTTCAATCAAGTGGTTTTCCAACATATATTGAATTTCTCTTTCCCTCCGAGTTCATTTTCCTGAACTCAACTGAATCTCCTATACATCATTTCTAGCTAACATTGTGTGCCTGGTTTATTGCTGCAGATTTCCTTATATATCTTTCTAGATCTTCCAGTTATCTTTTCTGTAAACATGAGAACACAGTGTCTAACTGCCCCAACACTTTTGCTTACTTTTTCTCCTGATTGAAATGCTCTAGTTATCAAATGTTTGTCCACCCACTCTTTCACTTCTGCTTGTGACGTTTTTAAAATGTCTTCCATGACTTTATATGATCCTGTGAATCTCTTTAGAAACGTTCACACATAATTCAACACTGGGGGTTCATTTTTTGTCTTAGGATTGTTTCATTAATCAATTTTAATGCATCTTTTGTTGGAAATGGAAATCCCCTTTAAAACGGAACTATTTTGGTATACCATATTTAGTATTTCCTGTGTAACATGAAATCTCATTTAACTGTGTTAGTGTGGTAACCAGCCTTCTCCAAGCATGAAACAAATCTCTAACAAATGAAAACAAAGGAAAAGTCATAAGGGTCACCAAGGTTATGATGTTCCATTGAACTAACGTCAAAGATCTGACAGGCACAAATTACCATATTATCAATGCTGCGTTCAGAAGAATAGAATGTTTTCACGTTAAAAGGATTGCAAACTAGTCTTTGGAGTTGGGCAAAGGGACAGTAGTCATCCTGATGTCAGCCTGTGGTCATTGGCTGAAAAGGGTTTGATACAGTATAGATAATGAGACCCCATAATAAGGTATATTAACAGGAGTAGGTGAAATGTGAAAAAAGAGAGGGGCCATAAGATTGCGTCATACCTTTTCGAAGACGACCAGCAGTTTTACTGAAGAACAAAGACTGTTACCATCAAAAACTCTGAAACGTCAGGGATGAACACACCACCATTCCAAATTGTAAAAGTCCATAGCCTCTTTCTCCATTCTACAGAATGGCTTCAGAATTGGAAAAGTGTTCTCATTTCTTACGCTTTAGTTAATTCAACAAATAAAGGAAATATATAATGTTTCATGCTCTGCTGCTTCTTAGCAAACACATTAACCTATCTAAAAATTGCTTACAAATGGTTGACTGCTTATATTTGATAACTGTGGTAATGAACCCCCAATATCTAACACTCTTATCTCATAGCCATAGATGAATTTGAATGGATTAAAACATTTATTTGGGGAATCTCTGGTAGCAAATACTAAGAAGGCTAATCCCTTGTCCCAATCTGTGTGTATTTGTTACAATAGCCTTTAGTCATTATTTTAAAAGCCCAATGGTATCCCTGAAAGGCTCCCTGTGTTTGTGGCTGATAGATGGTAGATGTCAACAGTTTTATAGCTGGATTGCTCATTCTGTCCTGAAAAATGTTAGATGTTGGGTTAAAACCTTGGTGTCACACCTCACTGGGCTAGTGCCCTGGAAATTAAGCTCTGTTATTCTCAGATAACAAGGTGTGGAGCTGGATGAACACAGCAGGCCAAGCAGCATCATAGGAGCAGGAAAGCTTAACGTTTCGGGCCTAAACCCTTCATCAGATGTGGGGGAGGGGAAGAGGGTTCTGAAATAAATAGAGAGGGGGAGGCGGATAGAAGATGGATAGAGGAGACGACAGGTGGAGAGGAGGCAGACATGTCAAAGAGGCGGGGATGGAGCCAGTAAAGGTGAGTGTAGGTGTGGGGGTAGGGAGGAGATAGGTCAGTCCAGGGAGGACGGACAGGTCAAGGGGGCGGGATGATGTTAGTAGATAGGAGATGGGGGTGGGGCTTGAGGTGGGAGGTGGGGATAGGTGAGAGGAAGAACAGGTTAGGGAGGTGGAGATGAGCTGGGCTGGTTTTGGGATACAGTTGGGGGAGGGGAGATTTTGAAGCTTGTGAAATCCACATTGATACCATTGGGCTGCAGGGTTCCCAGGCTGAATATGATTTGCTGTTCCTGCAGCCTTCGGGTGGCATCATTGTGGCACTGCAGGAGGCCCAGGATGGACATGTCGTCTGAGGAATGGGAGGGGGAGTTGAAATGGTTCGCGACTGGGAGGCGCAGTTGTTTGTTGCGAACTGAGCGCAGGTGTTCTGCAAAGCGGTCCCCAAGCCTCTTCGACTTGTCTGCCTCCTCTCCACCTATCCTCTCCTCTATCCATCTTCTATCCGCCTCCCCCTCTCTCCCTATTTATTTCAGAACCCTCTTCCCCTCCCCCATTTCTGATGAAGGGTCTAGGCCCGAAACGTCAAGCTTTCCTACTCCTATGATGCTGCTTGGCCTGCTGTGTTCATCCAGCCCCACACCTTGTTATCTCAGATTCTCCAGCATCTGCAGTACCTGTTATCTCTGTTATTCTCAGAGTCATCACAAAAAGTTACTTTATTAAAAAAAAATGCAAGATCCCTAAACTACTTGATTTCCTGTTTGATGGAAAGCTTGGACCAGGTTTCTATACCTAACAAGAAATCGCTATTATAGGTAATTGGATTCTAGTTGCAGGTAAACAAACTAAACTGAATAAGCTCTACAAATTCAAAATCTAAACCACTTATAAATCTCCATTACACAGACAGACTGACAAACAAACAGGATAGAGATGGGGGCTAGCAAACCAATTGACAGAGGGAAAATAGTTCTGTAGTTTTTCTTCACTAGCTCTATTAGGTTGGTTCTTGCTGATCTGAAGGTTTGTCCTGGAGCCTCCTTTTCTGAATGCTTCCACTGGTTGGCAAGAGGTACAAGGTGGCTATAGCACTTATGAAAGGTTTCTTTCTTGTCTATTTAAAGTTGCAAATTGCAGCATCTGTTGAAGGAAAGATAAGTTGGTTGTCTTCGAGTTTAACGTGGCTTACTCAGAAGACTGAAAGAGGTTTTGGCTCTGCAGATATGAATTTCTCATCATGTCTGACTTGGTTTTTCTCTGTCTTATTTGCAGCCCAAGCTGTTCAGCTACCTGACAACTGTGATGATGCTATCACTTTAAAAAGGTTATTTTGTCTTGGGTTTTTTGAACAGCAGGTGTAAAGGCAGGGGCGATGAACCAGCTACTGGTGATAGCTTAAGTAAACAATTTAGGAGTCTTAAGGTTTTATTTTTAAAGAAGTTGGAACAATGGAAGCAGCTTAAATGGGAGTGGCCAGTTTTCACAGACCAGGCTTTCTAGTTTCTTTTTAGCTTCAGCAGTCAGAAGCTGTTTGGGGAGGCAGAAGAGTTGGAAGCTTCAGTGAATGATTCCTAGCTGCTACTTTCTCTGAAATATTCTCTTGATATTGTTTCCCCCTGGATTGGAGAACTGCATATAAGAATCTGTGTCTGAATTTACCTTTTTGCCAATGAGTGTGTTTATGAGATATTACCATATTGGAACAGCTAAATAATAGGTACTGTATCTATTATTCAGCTAGGTTTTCCAATAGTTAAGTTATTCTAAATTCCTCTTTCTTTTGTATTTTAACTATACTGTTTAAATAAATTGTGTTTTGCTTAACGTTGAGTAGTTTAACCAGTTGCATCACATCTGGAACATGCTCTTCACATCTACCTTTAAAATAAGAAAAAGTTAGGGTCTAGGCTACCTTCTTAAAATATTTTGAAGGGGTCTGGTCTATAACACAACCAATCACATGATAGTTGGCAGGCAGCAGGTCTTTGTCATTGTTCTCCACATCCTGTTCAATTATGCTTTGGCTTTCATCGAACTCTGGAGGGAAAGCTGGATCCTTTTCCAGCAAAAGGGTTTGTGTAGCTCCTGTATCCCTCAGTATAGTTATGAGTTTAGTGGCATTATTGGAAGAAAAAAGGAGTCATCTTCTCTTTTGCCAAAAATCTTTCATATTTCCCATCTATTCACCTCACCTGCATTCATGACAGTTTTTACCTCCGGTTTCCTGATTATATATTAAACTACAATTTGACCTATGGTATTTTTTTCTTTTGAGTTGTCTTTACAGACTCATTCTTATAAATTCCAAAATGTTCCATAGACTTCCCTCCCAACTTTCAGCATTCTAACAACTTTATCACAATGGAAATTCTGAAGTTGATTTCACCTCCACCCTTACCACCTTCCTTTCTGATCCGAGGAGTGGGCCTTGGTGCGTTCTAAGCTGTCCACTTTTTACTCTGGTTATTTGCCTTCATTTCAGTCTCCCATGCTCTATCCTTCACTGGTTTATGGTGGTAGAAAAATGGCTTAATTTTATGTTAAGCTTAGGATTGCCAGCCATTACTTCTGCCTAACAGTTGCAAACTTCTTGTCTTCAACATGAGTTCTTATCAGACAAGGCAGTGAATTTTAAATTCTTTTAAGAGAAAGACCTAACAGAGAGCTTTATATGTGGTTTCAATTCCTAGTGTTCATATCTACAAATTACTTTGTTTAGCCTTTTCAAATTTAATGTAAGTTTGTTCAGGCTGTTTCCTTAAGTTTTGCTTCAAGAATAGCCTGCTTTCAAATATCATTATCCTTAAAAACCTCCTCTGACAATGTAGCACAATTTAAAGTGCTGTACTTGTCAATTTACTTTTCATGGGCAATGTCCAGTTTTCCTTTTGGCCATTTGGTCCTTTTCTTATGGTTTGCTATTTTTTCAAATGATGTTAAGAATGCCTTCACATTCTTTTCCTCAAATATTGGTTGGCCCTGTACAAACTTAAACATTTCCTTACTAGATAACAAGGTGTGGGGCTGGATGAACACAGCAGGCCAAGCAGCAGCATAGGAGCAGGAAAGCTTGACGTTTCGGGCCTAGACCCTTCATCAGAAAAAAATTATTTCGTTACTAGACTTTAGATTATGACTATGATTTTTCTATCACAGTTGCATCAACATATGACATCTTTGTTTTAACACTGCATTGTTTTGTTTATATTCATGTTTTCAGTTTTTCTTTCTCTCCCTTGTCTCCTTTCTCTTTCCCTTTGTAATGATAACTCAAGTCTTTTCATTTCCATATCCATCTCCAGCTTCTTCATTTTTGCTCATGCTCAAACTACTTTAGATTTGGTTCAAATTGAATTATAGTTAATGTCTCCTATGAACTTTTCTAAATTTATCAGAGGTAGCGCTGATTGAACACTGAAATATCCAATTGTGCCCGATTGTCTCCATCAAGTTAAAAGAATATGCACACCAGGTTACTCTATCACCAGAAGAATAACTTTATTGTAATCAAACTTTTTAACGTTGTAAGAAATAAACATGAATTGCTAATTCATAACTCTGTAACTTGAACACTATCCTTTTTTAAAAAAATTCTCTATACATATAAATAGATGCATAAAGAAACAAGACATATCATTACAGGTGGGAGAGATAAAGAAAGGTCAGAGGTGCATTGTCCTAGCACCAGGTTAGATCACAGATGTTTACTAGTTGCTTTCTTTCAGTTCCTTTCAATCATTTCAATTCTTTGATTAAGGTTGGAGTTATGTTGATTCTCAATCTTTCATTCATTAGTTGAGGATTTACCTTTTAGGTGTCACTGAAGTGGATTTATTCCCTTTTCTTTTCAACAACTGAGTATGCAGAGAGACCTAACTTACAGAGAAATCATGAATGAGAATAGCTACCAGGAGATTTTCTGTTATTCTTCACATAGGAGGTGAGAGAGAGATTCAGGTGCTTTTTTTTTTGCATGCCACGAGCTTGTCTTCTATTATCTACTTTTAGGAGTTTAGCGAGTTGTCCAAGAGCCAGTCAAGTGATTGTTACTATACTGAGCCCTCCTGAGCTTGCAACAACTGGTCAATTGAAAAACCAATCAAACAACTGTATGTGGCAACTCTGCTCTGAAGCAACAAACCCATCACACGGACATACACAGGCTCATACAGACACATAGACGAGCATCCTCCCCACTGCTTGAATAAGGCAACATTGTAGGTACAACATTCAATGAGTTCCAGTGACTCATTGTTTAAAATGTAAAACAATCTTCCACAGTTTCCTTACTTTAATGCAATACCTTTTCCCACTTATTAGTTCACAGTCCAAAAAAAGTGGTTTTTCCAAATGTAATGATCATATATTTTATTTCCTTTATTTTTGTAGCATGGACTAAAAAGAAAGGAAGATCCTGCTTTAAACCAAGGACACTGTGTAAAGAGATAACAAGGTGTGGGGCTGGATGAACACAGCAGGCCAAGCAGCATCATAGGAGCAGGAAAGCTTGACGTTTCGGGCCTAGACCCTTCATCAGAAATGGGGGAGGGGAAGAGGGTTCTGAAATAAATAGGGAGGGGGGGAGGCGGATAGAAGATGGATAGAGGAGACGACAGGTGGAGAGGAGGCAGACAAGTCGAAGAGGCGGGGATGGAGCCAGTAAAGGTGAGTGTAGGTGTGGGGGTAGGGAGGAGATAGGTCAGTCCAGGGAGGACGGACAGGTCAAGGGGGTGGGATGATGTTAGTAGATAGGAGATTGGGCATCTCCACTACAGGCATAGGCAGGAGAACTTATAATGGAGAGCAGGGAAATGGCAGAGAAGCTAAATGATTACTTTATGTTTGTTTCCACTGAGGAAGAACAAGAAATCTCCCAGAAGTAGAGATCCAAGTGACAAGGTAGAATGAGAAGACATAGGAAATCATTATTAGTAAGAAGTTTGAACTGGATAAATTAATGGGACAGAGGGTTCATAAATTCTCATGATCTGATATTCTACATACCAGAGTCCTGAAGGAGGTGGCTATAGAGATATTGACGCCGTGGTGATCATCTTCCAAAATTATATTGGTTTTAGAATGATTCTTGCAGATTGGAAACTAGCAAATATTACTCCACATTATAATATTTCCTAGTTTGTGGATGATAAAAAGCTAAGCAGGAATATGTTTGTGAGGAAGATGTGAAGTGGCTTCAAGAGGATTTAGACAGGTTTAGAACATATAGATCAGTACAGCACAGTACAGGCCCTTCAGCCCACAATGTTGTGCCGACCTATTATCCAACTAAGATCAAACCACCCTGCATACCCTACATTTTACTATCCTCCATGTGCCTATCCAAGAGTTGCTTAAAAGTCTCTAAAGTATCTGACTCTACTACCACTGTCAGCATGCCCGCCCCTCTCTGTGTCAAGAACCTATCTCTGACATCTCCCCAATACCTTCCTCCAATCACCTTAAAATTATGCCCCCTTGTAATAGTCATTTCAGCCCTGGGGAAAAAGTCTGTGACTATCCACTCTATCTATGCCTCTCATCATCTTCTGCACCTCTATCAAGTCACCTCTCATCCTTCTTTGCTCCAAGTAAAGAAGTCCTGGCTCCTAATAAGACCTCCAGTCTAGGCAGCATCCTGGTAAATCTCCTCTGTACCCACTCTAAAGCTTCCACATCTTTCCTGTAATGAGGTGACCAGAACTGAATGCAATATTCCAAGTGTGGTCTAACCAGAGTTTTATAGAGCTGCAGCATAACCTCACAGCTCTTGAGCTCAATTCCCCGCCAATGAAAGCCAACATATCATACACCTTCTTTCCAACCCTATCAGCTTGGATAGCAACTTTGAGGGATCTATGGATGTGGATCCCAAGATCCCTCTGTTCCTCCACACTACCGAGAATCCTGCTATTAACCCTGTATTCTGCATTCAAATTTGACCCTCCAAAATGAATCACTTCACACTTTTCTGGGTTGAATTCCATCTGCCACTTCTTTGTCCAGCTCTGCATCCTGTCAATGTCCCATTGCAACCTACAACAGCCCTCCATGCTGTCCACAACTCCACCAACCTTTGTGTCATCGGCAAACTTACTAACCCACCCTTCCACTTCCTCATCCAAGTCATTTATAAAGATCACAAAGAGCAGAGGTCCCAGAACAGATCCTTGTGGAACACCACTGGCCACCGAGCTCCAGGCTGAATACTTTCCATCTACCACCCTCTGTCTTCTATTGGATAGCCAGTTTTGTATCCAGACAGCCAAATTTCCCTGAATCCTGTGCCTCCTTACTTCCTGTATGAGCCTACCATGTGGAACCTTATCAAATGCCTTGTTAAAATCCATATACACCACATCCACTGCTCTGCCTTCATCAATGTGTTTTGACACATCCCCAAAAAATTCAATAAGGCTTGTGAGGCATGACCTGCCCCTCACAAAGTCATGCTATTTCTAATCAAACTGTGCTTTTCCAAATAATCATAAATACTATCTCCCAGAATCCTCTCAATAATTTGCCCACCACAGAAGTAACACTGACCAGTCTGTAATTCCCAGGATTGACATTTGCCACCCTTCAAACATCTGGTACTATTCCAGTGTACAGTGAGGACTCGAAGATCATTGCCAAAGGGGCAGCAATCTCTTCCCTCGCTTCCTGTAGTAACCTTGGGTATATCCCTTCTGGCTCAGGAGTCTTATCTATCCTCATGTTTTTCAAAATTTCTAGGACATCCTCCTTCCTAACATCAACCTGTTTGAGCGTATCTTCCTGTTTCATGCTGTCCTCACAAACGTCAAGGTCCCTCTCACTGGTGAATACTGAAGCAAAGTATTCATTGAGGACCTCCTCTACCTCCTCTGACTCTGCTCACAAGTTCCCTCCACTGTCCCTGATTGACCCTACCCTCATTCTAGCCATCCTCTTGTTCCTCACATAAGCATAGAACGCCTTGAGGTTTTCCTTAATCCTACCCGCCAAGGCTTTTTCATGCCCCTTTCTAGCTCTCCGAAGTCCATTCTTCAGTTCCTTCCTGGCTACCTTGTAACCCTCTCGAGCCCTGTCCGATCCCTGCTTCCTCAACCTTAATTAAGCTTCCTCCTTCCTCTTGACTAGATGTTCCAAATGCCTTGTCATCCAAGGTTCCTTCACCTTACCATTCTTTCCTTGCATCAGTGGGACAAACCTATCCAGTACTCACAGCAAGTGCTCCCTAAACAACCTCCACATTTCTGTCGTGCATTTCCCTGAGAACATCTGATCCCAATTTATGATCAGCAGTTCTTGCCTAATAGCATTGTAATTCCCCCTCCCGCAAATAAATACTTTCCTTCTACTTTCTTCTGCTCCTATTCCTCTCCATAAGGATAGTAAAGGTGAGGGAGTTGTGATCACTATCACTGAAACGCTCTCCCACCGAGAGATCTGACACCTGGTCTGGTTTGTTGCCAAGCACCAAATCCAATGTGGCCTCCCCTCCAGCCGGCCTATCTACATATTGAGTCAGGAATCTTTCCTGGACACACCTGGCAAAATCTGTTCCATCCAAACTATTTGCACTTAGGAGGTTCCAGTCTATATTAGGGAAGTTGAAGTCACCCATGACAACAACCCTATTACTTCTGCACCTTTCCAAAATCTGCCTCCCAATCTGTTCCTCAGTGTCTCTGTTGCTACTGGGGAGTCTATAGAAAACTCCTAATAAAGTGACTGCTCCTTTCCTGTTTCTGACTTCCACCCATACTGACTCAGTGGACAAACTCTCCTCCACGACCTCCCTTTCTGCAAAGTGAGTAAGCAAGAATATGGCAGGTGGAATATGATGTAGAAAAACGTAAGTTTATCTGCTTTAGTAGAGAAACCAATATGTTGGGAATTTCTTAAATGTTTAGAGATTGGAAGGTGTAGATGTACAAGAAGGACTTGGTGCCCATGCCAATAATTCTCTGAATGCCAACAATGTAACAGCAAGCTGTTGGGAAGAATAATGGAATATTAGCCTTCATTGCAAGAAGATTTGAATGCAGGAGTAATGAAAGCTAGTTTCAATTATATGGAAGCTTGGAGTATCATGCGCAGCTTTGGTCTCCTTACCTCAGGAAGGAAATTATTGCCATAGAGGGAATGCAACAATGGTTCACCAGTCTAGATTCAGGGATGGTAGGAGTGTCCTATGAAGAAAGATTGGGCAAACTGGGTGTATGTTCTCTAGAGTTGTGAAGACTGAAAGTGATCTCATTGAAACCTGTGAGATAGACAGAGTTAATGTAGGTAAGATTATTCCTCTGGTTAGGGAGCCTAGAACTAGATGGCACAATTTCAAATGCCGTTTGAGATGAGGAGATTTAATTTTACACAGGGGGTTGTGAATCTTCAGAACATTCTATCCTGGAGAGTTGTGGAAGTTCAGTCTTTGAGTATATTTAAAGTAGTGGTTAATAGATACCTGATTACCAATGATATAAAGAGTAATGGGGATAGATTGGTTAAAAGTGTTCGATCACAATGAATAGCAGAGTGGGCTTGATGGGGATCTCTGCATCCTTTTTCCTAGCTATTCTAAACATTATGACACAAAGGTCACTGATCCTTAAGTGTTTCCTGACTGACACTTGATCCACTTGGTCCATCTCATTCCCAAGAAACTACTGTAGCAATGTCTCCTTTATTTTTGGACAGGGAACATATTGCTGTGGAAAATATTCTCCTTAACGCTCTAGGAACTTTTGCTAATATCTGCCATTGTCGACCATTAAGCCACTTTATATTTGGATAATGTGGGTCCATCATTATAACTACTGTATAACTCTTGCATTTCTTTGTAAATTTTTTGCAGATTTGTTCCTCTATACCTTTCAGATGAGTTGCTGGTCAATAGACTACAACAAGAAATGGACCGCATCTCTTACGTTTCTCGCACCTCTGCCCTCACATCCCCTCACCACAACAAAAACAAAGACAGAATCCCCCTTGTCCTCACGTATCACCCCACTAACCTCCGGATTCAATGAATCATTCTCTGCCACTTCTGCCACCTGCAATGTGACCCCACAACCAAAGATGTATTTCCCTCCCCACCCCTATCTGCCTTTTGTAGGGGCCGCTCTCTCTGTGACTTCCTCGTCCGCTCCACACTCCCCAATAAACCCACCACCCCTGGCACCTTTCCCTGCAACCGCAGGAAGTGCTACACCTGCCCCTACATCTCCCCCTCACCTCCAAAAAAACCTTCCACATCAGACAGAGGTTCACCTGCACATCCGCAAATGTGGTCTACTGCTTCCGCTGCTCCCGATGTGGCCTCCTCTACATTGGTGAGACCAAACGGAGGCTCGGAGTCCGCTTTGTACAGCATCTGTGCTGTGTTTGCGACAAATGACAACACCTTCCAGTCGCGAACCACTTCAACTCCCCCTCCCACTCCTTGGACAACTTGTCCATCTTGGGCCTCCTCCAGTGTCACAATGGCACCACCCGGAAACTGGAGGAGCAGCACCTCATTCCACCTTGGGAGCCCACAACCCAATGGTCTCAATGTGGACTTTACTAGTTTCAAAATCTCCCCACCTCTGGCCTCATCCCATGACCAACCCTCCCTCTCATCCCCACCTCCTTGATCTGGCACAACATGTCCGTCTTCTCTTCCACCTATCCGCTCCTCCCACCTCATTGACCAATCCCCACCACTGTCTACATGCACTCACCTATCACCATCCCACCTACTTTCCCCAGCCCCACCCCTCCTCTATTTATTTCAGAGCTCCCTTCCCCCCTCCCCTATTTCTGAAGAAGGGTCCTGACCCGAAATGACAGCTTTCCTGCTCCGCTGATGCTGCCTGACCTGCTGTGTTCCTCCAGCTCTGCACTGTGTTGTCTCTGACTCCAGCGTCGGCAGTTCTTACTAGCTCTACGTAATTGCACCTTATCTATAGCCAAGTCGAGTCTGTCCTCGACTATCTGGGGCATCTTCTCTCCAGTATTGGGATCATTTCCTTAATACTACCGTCTTTTGCTCCTTTACTTTCCCAAACACCTTATTTCAAAGAATATTTAATACCCAATCTTGCTCTTCTTTGAACCAGAATTTAAGTTATTGTTATGACATCATATTTCCATGTGGTTTTCTGTGTTTTCAACTCAGCAGCATTACTTACCACATTCCCATACATGTAATATAACGTAAATTTAGACCATTACTTTTGGCTTTTACAGTTAAGGAACCCAATATCTTACTGTTGCTTGCATCTACCTCTCTCACCTCATTTCCAAGAACTGAGTCCAGCAATATGTCCTTTCATATTGGACTGGAAATGTGCTACTGTAGGAAATTTTTCAACACACTCTAGGAACTCATTCCCCTCTCTGGACTTTAGTTTGCATCTTGCTATGTCACATTAGTATTACATCTTGACTCCACTCTTATCAAATTATTTTAAACGCCCCTCAACAGCGCCAGTAAAACACCCCACAGAACACTGATTCCAACTCTGTTTCTAGGCAACCTGTACAGTCTCTACAAATTGCATCTCCCTGGAAATGATCCCAATGTTGTATTAATCTAACACCCTTCCTCCTGCACCAAATCTCCATTCATACGTTCATCTGCTCTATCCTCTTATATCAATACTCACTTGCATATGCCCCAAAGTAAATCAATGATTACTATTGTTGATATTTCTAATTTCTTTTTAAGTCTCTAAATTCTGATTGCAGGACCGTCTGTGTCATTAGTTATGTGTAATAATTAGTGTTATATGGGCCACAAACATGAATGTGGACAACTTTATAGGTTTCTATGAAAAGTTTTCCTTAATATTTTCAATCAAGCTCTTCAGCATTGTTATTACACACTTCTGGAACAGGTAGAAGTTGAACCTAGGCCTTCTGGCTTAGCGGCAAAGACACTACCACTGTGCCACAAGAGCCCTCCTTAAACTTTGTCCTTTGCTTTCCTCTCATTAAACCGCTGCCTCTTGGTGTGACTGGTTCTATGAATGCTGGATGTTCTCCACAATTCTGACTGTATTCAAAGATCTTCAGAGATGAATTAATTGGGTGGAGTGTCACAGACAAACCTGAGCCTTCTGTCAAAGAGCTGCAAGCTGCAATTAATAAGTGGAAATCCTTGTTTATTTCCTTCTCTTCTCTCTAACCTGGGGGTGCTGACACGGCCTCTCCTGCCACACCAAAAATGATGTGAAATGATATGAAGTAATCAACATTGTGACAACCGTATGTTACATGGAAAAAGCTGATAGTGAAAGGAAGTGTGCACTCATGGAGTTGCTTGACATCTTACTGATGTGAGATTGTTGAATTGAATGATACCTTCCTGTCATTGGCACAGAAAAGTTTAAACAATTGGCTTGCAATTGGAGTATGGGAAGATTAATTTCTATATTGTTTTAATAATGCTATAAATGATATACTATGGCCAGAACATTTGTATAAAGCTCTCTTATTAGAGAGAGACAACTGGGGATGGTTTAATCTGACAGTCACCATACTTTCAGGTGAGGGGAAAGGTTGAAAAGGAGGGTCCTTCATGGTAATTTCAGCCAGTGTGAGAATTGATCCAACTGTTAGAATCGCTCATCAGCCCTCCAGCCAACTGAACTAAACAACCCCGCAATACTTGTATATGCTTAAATGTAATACGAGAAAGGATAAGATGATATATAACTTGGTTAGGATTTTTTAAAAAACTCTTTACAGTGTATTATTCACCTAAACTGTAGCCTTTGAGACTCTGGGGAAACTTAATGTATAAAATGACAATTGTATAGAATAGCCAATGGAAGGTTTCAAAAGTGGCTTTTGAGTCACAATTATGCATGAATTATGTGAAACTATAGGGTGTTAACAGGATGTGAGAATTTAGATCTGTAGTTTGTTTAATGTAATTCTAAATGAATTGGGCATATGTTCTCCATTAGAAAGTTTGGAGTTTTACCTGGGTATACGTGCTCCAAGCTTTGATTAAAGGTAAAATAAGCAAACTAAGGCTTGCTGCTTGCCCAGTTGGGTGATGGATTAGATTGGCTTCCTCATCATGGAATCGAATGAATGGTTAATTAAAAATACAAACAGAGCCTTTAAATAAAATTGACTGGATTATATTTCACATTTTCCAGAAGTGCTACTCATGATTAAACCATCCAGAGATGTGCTTTGTTTGTGTGACCCTGGTCATAACAATAGATTCTAACTCCTTACATATACAGCTTATTATTTTTCATGTAGAAAATAGAGATGCATTTGAATTACAACCACGAGCAAGTGAAAATAACAACTGCAAGTCCTTGTTTCTGTTCAAAACTCAATCTTCCTCATGCATTGTTATCAAATTGGAAAACAAGTTGAAAACTCAAATTGGAAGAAGTTATTAGCAACATCACTTCTGTCTTCACCTAACAAGCCACCGCTCAAACCCCAGTCACTGAAATAATTTTGCTCAAATATATTTTATCAATTTTTTCCCCACATAAAAGTGCACCTTGGCCTCAGTTTCATGGTTACTTGGTGCCTTCTGGAATCTTGATGATGGCCCTTTGTTTACCAAAAACATACTTTATTCATAAAATTTGTAAAAATGCATTCTACGATATTTCATCTTGAATATTATAATATTAGCAAGAAAATGTCATTTATCCCTATACAACATGTTCCACTTGATACAACTGCATTACACTTAATGCTTACAAAACATTGAATATGTCAGATAGAATCCCCAAGGGCAAAAACATTTCAAAGTGGAAATTACAAAAATTGCAATAAATATAAAGGTCTCTATACACCATGTAGGAGCCAATTACTGCAGATGCTGGATCCATACTGAAAACAACAAATGCTGGAGATCACAGCAGGTCCGACAGCATCCATGGAGAGAGAGCAAGCTAACGTTTCAAATCCAGAAGACTCTTCATCAGAGCTGAAGTGAAATGTGGAGGGGACAGCATTTATGCTATAGTTCGGGGGTGGGGAATGGTAGGGGTGGAGGAATGGTAGGATGTTGATAGTTCAATAAGGTGATCAGAATGTGAGAACCTTATCAGAAAAATCAACATCTTTTCTTCACCAGCACCCTACACCCACTACCCCCACATCCCCCATCATCCCCACCAACTACAGTATAAATGCTGTCCCTTCCACACTTCAGTTCTGATGAAGAGTCATCTAGACTTGAAATGTTAGCTTGTTCTCTCTCCATGGATGCTGTCTGATGCGGTGTGATCTCCGCAATTTTTGTTGTCTATATTCCACGTCTTTTTTAAATATAAAACCACTTTTTTCTAATCAACCTGTTCAGAGATGTTAATATACACCTCTGAAGCAGGTGGGACGTGGACCCAGGCCTCCTAGTCCAGGGGTAGGCACACCATCAAATGCACCGCTAGAGGGCTATAACATGTTTTACTCTGAGATGCCTTAATAAATTTTCAATATTTTTGACTAACGATGTACATTCTTGGTAAGGAACATAGCATGAAGAATTCATAGTTTCCAGCCCCTTGTTGAATTAAAGCTGAAAGGCATTAGACAACAACTTTTCCCCATTGCGCCTCTGTGCATTTGCCCCAAGCTTTAACGTAACCTTCAGGATATGTCTGGCTCTTGGACTATGCCAGTAGGCAACACTTGGTTGAGGACAACCCCTTGCACTAGAAGACCAACGAGTTTCAGATAGGCTAAAGAAGACTAAATTGATGGTCCTGCATGGGCAGTGATGTTTTTCTAAGGTTGCATCCCTGGGAAGAGCCTGTAGAACTAGAATCCTGCCTCATGGAGCCACTTGGAATAAAAGTCAACAAAAACGATTGCATCTCTCTCCATACCTTCTTTACAAAGGCACATTTCACGAGGAGGTGGATAATAGTCTCTTCCCCATCACAGCACCTTGACAGCAACAATCGTGAGAGTCAGAAGCATAGGCATCAGCAGACTACTGATTGCAGAGCACATAGGTGAATGTTCTATGTCCACGTAAATAGTTACAGCATGAGTAGTTGGATAGTGACAGAGCAGGAGCTCCTTCTTCTGCCCTACCTCCATCAACCTATAGGAGATCTGTGACCTATAGTGATCTAATATTATACAGGTGAGGTTCATCTTGTGCCTTTCCTTTGTTATCAGAGTGCATTTTCTTATAGGTATACAAAGCAATTGGGGAAGGACAAGAAAATAGTTTAAATTTAATCAGTTTAGGTATTTGCTTACATCAGCAATGACACGTAACTGCAAGTAGAGGAAAAGCTGAAGAACAAGAGTGAAATTTGGAGCAAGAATGGTTTTATAAAGGAAAAAAAATGAAGCACAGTGTGTTTTTTTTATTCAAAACTGATAAGCCTTGGAGAAAATTCTGTGCAATATACAGCTTCGCCCTCAACTCGTTAATGTGATAGGAAATGGCTGTAAACACTGAGCTGTCTTCCTCTGTGCAACTACTTAGTTACAGAGGGGTGGGTCCTTTTAAAATACTGGTCTGCCTTCATTCCTCAGATGCATAGGCCTGAGACCATTATATTATAGTATTCAAAGGTTAATGGTGGGTGACTCATGACTTTAGAAACAGAGAAGGTGAGATTAGTACCAAAAAAATGTCCTGTTGATAAAAACAGATTGATTAAAATGTTTTTTTTTTGCGATGTTAAGACCTGTGAAATCAAGGGGATCAAAACGGTGCTCAATCTTTTGCTCTCTGCTCTCTACAAACTTGTTATTATACTGATGTAAACTCATTTATTTCTTTAATACCAGCAGTGTATTTTTATTGGAAGTTTTTTTAATATCATGAAATGGTTAAACAGTTTTCAGTCCTTTTGGCTTGAGCTTCTTTGTTCTCACTAAACCTTTGCAAAATTTACTGACTAAATTTAATCATATCTTAATATTGACTTAAGTGAATTCCTAGGTCAGTGCACAACAGCTGCATCTTTTTGATGAAATATACCTAATAGTTTAGAACAACCATCAAAATAAATCATACATGTCATATAAATGTGCTCTGATCACCAGCAATTGTTTAATTGCTACTAAAATAAAATTATGGTGACCAATTATTGATGATACACTCAGCAGGCTGTCAGATGGAGCTTAAGCACATCATTCAAATAGGGAGACTAGGAAGATTATTAGGTCAAAAGGTCAGAAGGGGTTAATTTAACTATTGAACGTAAAAGAAAACAATTAAACTTCAACTGAAGCACTGTGTGACAGCATCTGGATTGGGAGCTTTCCAGAGAAATATAACATTGTAAAGATTCTGTAAAAATATCATGATTTACAAAGAAATCAATTCAAGAGCATCCAGTGAGAGTAAAGGCCATTGAGTCCATCAGGAATTCTGAAAGGGTGTCATTACTAACTAATAACTTATAAAAAACAAAATTCTTGTAGAGGATATAACTGGGTTAACAGCAAGTGTCAAACAAGATCAGATGGACTTATAGTTGGGGACCCCTGGTGGTCAGTCAGTAGCTAAATGTACATCCGCCGGTTTATATTGAATTCAACTTTCTGAAAAGGCATCATGTATTACATCTTCTACATTCTGCACAGCACTCTTCCTTTCTTCAACATTGCAGATCAAATTAAGGCTCACAATTACAGCAGGTCAAGCAGCATCATAGGAGCAGGAAAACTTGACGTTTCAGGCCTAAACCCTTCATCAGAAATGCGGGAGGAGAAGAGGGTTCTGAAATAAATAGGGAGAGAGGGGGAGGTGGATAGAGGAGAGGATTGGTGGAGAGGAGGCAGACAAGTCGAAGAGGCGGGGATGGAGCCAGTAAAGGTGGGTGTAGGTGGGGGGGTAGGGAGGAGATAGGTCAGTCCAGGGAGGACGGA
>JAHRHZ010000043.1:26873295-26945972 GCA_024137785.1 Ginglymostoma cirratum
ACCTGTTTTTCCTCTCACCTATCCCCTCCTCCCACCTCAAGCCCCACCCCCATCTCCTATCTACTAACATCATCCCGCCCCCTTGACCTGTCTGTCCTCCCTGGACTGACCTATCTCCTGCCTTCCCCCCCACCTACACTCACCTCACTGGCTCCATCCCCGCCTCTTCGACTTGTCTGCCTCCTCTCCACCTATCCTCTCCACCTATCCTCTCCTCTATCCATCCTCTATCCACCTCTCCCTCTCTCCCTATTTATTTCAGAACCCTCTTCCCCTCCCCCATTTCTGATGAAGGGTCTCGGCCCGAAACGTCAAGCTTTCCTGCTCCTATGATGCTGCTTGGCCTGCTGTGTTCATCCAGCCCCACACCTTGTTATCTCGGATTCTCCAGCATCTGCAGTACCTTTTATCCCTGTTTTAGCAGAGATCAGTTTGTTAAATCTTTTTTGCAGTCCCTTTAAAGTGCATACGTCCTTCCTTGGGTAAGAAGACTAAAATTGCATGCTAAGATATGATCTCACTAAGTTGCTAGACCGTTATGTAAAACTAGTTAACTTTTATGTTTCAGTCGTTTTTGTAATAAACGGTAATGTACATGTTGCTTTCTTAATTGCGTGCTCTATCCGAAATTTAACTTTGTGATTTGTGTACAAGAACACCTAGATTCCTTAGAATACCAACATTCCTGAGTTGGTATGGTCCATGGTCGAAATGTTTTCCAAGCCAGAAAACATAACTTCACTTTTTTCCATTATATACAATCTGCCATATTCTTGCCAATTCGTTTAACCAATTTAGATCCTTTTGCAACCTGTTTGTAGCTTACTTTCCCATCTAATTTTGTCGTCATCAAAATTGGATACATTCACGTGACTCTGTCATTTAGGTCTTTAGTAGATAGTAACTAGTTGAGACCCAAGCACAGATCCTTGTACCTCACTTAGTTTGCCAATCTGAGAATGACCTACATATACATACTGTTTTTGTCTGTTATTCAATCCATGATTTATACCCTTACGTTAGTTTCCCCGCCATCAATCCCAGAGGCTATAAGTCTGCTATCACCTCTGGTGTGGCACGTTTCCTTTTGGAAATCCAAATATGTTTTTAACCATTGTATTAGTTTATTCAATAACCTCAAAAAAAAATCCACTAAGATTTGCCAAATACTGCTATCCTTTAATGTTGACTCTGGCCAAACATCATTTTTATAATGTTCCCCGTTGATGTATCCTTAGTTTATAGTTTCTGGCATTTTCCCTACATTTCCCTAGTGCTGCTACATCTTGTACAGTTCTTTGGGTTCAAGAATAACATTCTTCTGCTCAGGTATTGAGCCCTGAGGTGGCTAAATAGTTCAATACTCAATCTGCAAACCTTACCATGGGCGGAGCGGGGTTATTTGCTCATGTGGCTGGTTGGGATGCTCAGGTGGTGCACGCTCATTCTGTTTGTGATGGGCTCTACTGAGACTTGTTGGAGATGCTCAATGATTGTCTGTCTGCTTTCCAGATGATCCTTCAAATTAGGTGGTCTTGGGCTGGAGATGTCCATGAGTGGATGGAGATACTTACATTTTTTTTCAGGGAGGCTTTGAGGGTGTTCTTGAGGCATTTGCTCTGCCCTGCTGGTAATCACATGCTGTTATGAACATCTTGAGTAGCGACACGTCAGATATGCAAACAATGTGGTCCACTCACTGTAGCCGTTTGACACTAACCAATACCTAGTCCCAGAAGGAATTGGCCTTCGAGAGGACAGTGTTACTGGACCACCTGTTGGACAATATTGTGCGATGAATGCAAACTGGTAGAGGATCTTTGACTTCTAAGGCCCATTCTCGCATACCTCTGTGAATGTATTGATGATAGTTTGGAGCATGGCCTGTGAGTGTGTGCACATGGAAGCGTTGTCTACGTACTGCAGCTTGTTGAAAGTGGTGGAGGTTGCCTTGGCTCTTATACCAGAGGGATGTTTACCAGTGGATTGGCTTCACGTCGGCAGGAAGCTTCATGGATTTAGGATGGGTTGTTTGCAAGGAAGAGCATTGGTGTGATGACACAGCCTTTTTGACCCCGGGTTTCGTTGTGTTTGTGGTGGACCTATTTGTAAAGGTCACAGCTTTCATGCCATTATGTAGCAGGTGGAGGATGGCAATAAATTTCTCCAGCAGCCAAATTTCTGCAGAGTGCTTCACGCTTCGTTGACAGATTCAGAGGCTTTTCTGAGATAAAGAAAAGCCATACATAAAGGTTGCTGCTGTCCTCTGCACTTCCCTTGGGCTTTTCCTCTGTGAAGATTCAGTCCACTGCCACTTCATGGATAGAATGTGCATTATGACTCTGGTAGGGACTTTGCTGTCACTGGGAAGAGGTGATTGTGGAGTATTTTTGTAATGACTTTTCCCTCTGATGGACAGCAGGGAAACCTCTGTAATCACTGCTGTTGTTTTATTTCCTTTCCTAAAACTGGTCACAGTTAAGGCATTTTCCTTCAAGGTGCGGTTGTGTGTACAATTTAAGATTGCTGCTCCACTGTATTTTAGTTCTTCAGCGATCCCATCTGTATCGAAGGCCTTATTGATTCTCAAGTATTGGATGGTCTTTTTCACCTCATGTCATGCTGAGGTTATAATAAAATGATGATGGGGAGCATGCTGTGGTTGAGGGTAGTCATATCAAAGACTGAGTCTTGGCTGAGGAGATTCTCAAAATGCTCCTTCCAATGAGCGCTTGCTGCTGTTGTCCATGATGAATGCGACTCTGCTTCTGCCTCATTGTGGGATGGATCCTTGAGTGGAAGATGCTCTTGACTCTGCTGAAGAATCCACACGCGTCATGGCTATCAATGTATTCCTATATTTCCTGTGATTGCTAGGTCATGGGTTTTGTTGGACCTTGGCCTTCATTTGTTTACAGACTTATTTTATCTCCCTTGAATATTGCTGGTGTTTTCAATTCAGGAACATCTTGTGCTTCTGTTAATTAGCTTCTGTATCTACTGGTTCTTGTTAAATCAGTCATGATGTTTCCCGGTAGAGAAATGTGAAGCCTCATATAAAGTACACTTTGTGATGATTTTCCATATTGACCAGATGCAATGGACATTCTGGCTCCTCTCATTGATCGTGCCTCACAATCAAACTGGCAACAGGTTATGTGGGGCTTTATTGCCAGAGTTATTCAGACCATCGACATTAAATTTCTTGCAGCAGTGCTTCGCTACTGCTGCCAGTATTGGGCCTAGTTTATGGAGATTGCCTAATCCCTTCTATGGTTGGTCTAGCTGTTGTCAGCTACTGTTGTGACATGGGTGATGCGAATATCCTCATTTGGGCAATGCTGTAGTCAAACAAATGTCAATGGCTGGAATGAGGGTCTTGTCATGAGGTCTTGCATTCATGTCACCGATGAGAGGGGATGTTTTGTAAATAACATGCAAGCTTTCTAACTATCACTTGTTCTTCTTAACTCAGTGTGCTATTCCACCCCCCGCCCCGGCTTTCTTTTAATGGAAACAAACACATTATGAAAAACCAGCCGGCTCCATGCACAAGTTACTTTTTAGGTCTCTAGTTGTTTTTTCTTAGTTGTCTTCTTGCTCTTAATGTATTTATAAACTGTTTTTTGATCTTCCTTTCTTTTACTTAAGAATTTTTCATGGCCTATGTTTGCTTTCCTAATTGACTTTTTAATTTCAATCTACTTGGTGTGCACCTTCTAGCTGAGCGCTGCAGAGATTCCATGTAAGTTTGGTTAGGCTGTGCTTATCGCAGTTGATTATAATTTCAACACTTTGTATAAAAGCTGCTCGTATATCATCACTCATTTTAATTGCATTGATAAAAGTTGACAGCAGCTGTCAATGCACAACAGTTGAATCCTTTTTCAATAAAGTATGGTTGAAAATGATGTTGTAGCTGAACAGCTTTAACTTCTCTATTTAGGATCAGCTACAACAGAAGATCATCTGTCCTGGGGTTGTGACCTGCCTTGCTGCATCACCTAATGGACTTCATGTTACAGCTGGGATTGGAGAGAGTATCTACCTGTGGGAGGTAAATGTAAAAGAATGTGTTTTTACAATTGAGAACTGAAATGTAAACTTTCAATCAAATAATTGCTGATTTCACATTGATTATATAGAGTTGTAGTTTGGGAAGAGAGTGCAAAGTGCGCTGCAGGATTATTTTCGAGAGTTTTTTTAATGCCCAATTCTCTTAAAATTTTGAGGACTGAGTCGAACTTTGTTTTTGTAATTGTTCAGCCTTAGGAAAACTATGGTTTCATTTCTAAATTGTCAATTCCATGTTAAAATGAATGGAAAATATACTAAATTGTCATGGAATAATTTCAAGCTAAATATTTCATCCGTTGGTTTTGATTTTGTAGTGTTTCACTGGCCACTTTGCAATTTAATTTGCGCAGGTTCATTGTTTATTGGAGGTAAATTGAGTAAAGTTGTCAGGCTCTGGCAGCAGCAGTTCTTCAAAATAACCACAATATGGCACTCTACACACAATTTTGCTGATCACATTCTCTCAGTGAAGTTTAATTTTGAATTACCTTCATTGTTTTATGGCTGTGAGAATTAAATGTGATGCAGTTGAAGGCTGTTAATTAGTGTAGTGCATATAAAAGAAAAAGTGCAGATGTTGGAAGTCTAAAGCAGCAATGGAAAATGTTGAATGCGTTTAATGAGTCAGGCATCATATCTGGAGAGCAGATCTCTGGCATCGGCAAGATTTTGCCTTTTTGTATTGTTTAATTTGTCATTTTCTCTTCTGGATCACGTACTTTAGTTAATTTTCTTTTCGTTTTTCAATGTGATGTAATTTAACTGAGTTTTTTGAAGAAGCAGTGAAGAGGGTTCTTGAGGACAGAGCAGTGAACATGATCTGTATGGACTTCTGCAAGGCATTTGACAAGGTTCCTCATAATAGACTGGTTAGCAAGGTTAGATCGCATAAAATACAGGGAGAACTAGCCATTTGGATTCAGAATTGGCTTGAAGGTAGAAGACAGAGGGTGGTGGTCCAGGGTTGCTTTTCAGACTGGAAGCCTGTGACCAGCAGTGTGCCACAAGGATTGGTGCTGGGTTTGCTGCTTTTTGTCATTTATGTAAATGATTTGGATGTGAACATAGGAGGTATGGTTAGTATGTTTGCGGATGACACCAAAATTGGAGGTGCAGTGAACAGCGAAGAAGGGTACCTTCAGAGTACAAGGGATCTTGATCAGAAAGGTGAATGGGCCAAGGAGTGGCAAGTGGAGTTTAATTTAGGTAAATGTGAGGTGCTGCATTTTGGAAAAACAAATCGGGGCAGGACTTGTGCACTTAATGCTAAGGTCCTGGGGAGTGCTGCTGAGCGAAGCGACCTTGCAGTGCAGATTCATAGTTTCTTGAAAGTGGAGTCGCAGCTAGATAGAATAGTGAAGGTGGTGTTTGGTATGCTTGCCTTTTTTGGTCAGTGCATTGAGTAAAGGAGTTTGGAGGCCATGTTGCAGCTGTACTGGACGTCAGTTAGGCCACTTTTGAAATACTGCTTGCGTTTCTGGTCTCCTTGCTATAGGAAGGATGTTGTGAAACTTGAAAGGGTTCACTAAAAATTTACAAGGATGTTGTCAGGATTGAAGGGTTTGATCTTTAGGGAGAGGCTAAATATGCTAGGGCTATTTTCCCAGGAGCATTGGAGGCTGAGGGGTGACTTTTATAGAGGTTTATAAAATCAGGGGCATGGATAGGGTGAATAGACAAGGTCTTTCCCGGGGTGGAGGAGTCCAATACTAGAGGGCATAAATTTAAGGTGAGAAGGGAAAGATTTGAAAGGAATCTAAAGTGGCAACTTTTTCAGCTAGAGGGTGGTGCGTGTATGGAATGAGCTGCCAAAGGAAGTGGTGGAGCCTGGTACAGTTACATTTAAAAGGCATCTGGATGGTTATATGAATTGGAAAGGTTTCTGTTGGCATAGATGATTGGACTTAAGGGTCTATTTGTGCTGTACATCTCTGACTCTGATATTCATTTGCCTCTTTTAATCCTCTCGTCTTCACCGCCATCAAGTCCTTTTTGTTTTTAGATCACATCTTTCCCAAAACCGCTTCCAGATTCCTGGCATGTATTTTTGTTCACTGGTAATCTCCAACGCCAATTCATTTCACATGGATCTTTTGATTAGTTCTGTTTTGAATCCACCATAAAATTCAACTGCTGGCTGAATAGATGTTTTTGGCACTTCATGAATTCCACTGTTTTTGCTGTATGCCACGCTAAGCATGCTTAGTCCCTTATCTCTCTCTTCCTTTCCTTCAGAATCAGCTGTGTTTCGGAGCTGACGTTGTCCTCAGTTCCACAACCATTTTTTTTAAGCAAGGAATTTCTTCTGTCTCACTTCTGCATGCAAATATTTTCCGTTTGTCTCCAGCCTCCCTAATCCATCTGGATTCCTCCATCTATTCTTGTATAGTCCTTGATCTTTTCATTCAGAGTTCATGTCAAGTTTTTCTACTCCACACACTCAGCGCAACTCAGAGACGGGGGAAGAGATTTTCTTTCTGGGTTTGAACGTATAATCCTGTACAGTAGTAGTGCTTTCACTTTGCTGACAAACTGAAAGTTAGCTGAAATTGTGGTGAGCTGTCAGTCACAGCTGATCAGTGGTCTGATACAATCTTTTGGCCTTTCTTGAGAGCGGATGACATGAGCAGCTCATTGCTGAGATACTGTAGAATTTAGGATGAGCAAATGGCACCACATGTAAATTTGCATTTTGTTATTGAATAGCTTGGTTTGTTTCTAATTTGCAAAGAATTAATCGGTAAAGAGCTCCACACAGGCTAATATTTTGACAAATTATTTTTGCTGGAGGCTTTCTCACTTCAAATTGATTTAAATGAATAACCTTTAGAATCATTGGCTCGTTACATTGTGATGCAGCACACAGCGTGACATGGAACATATAGGGTTTAATAAGTTATGGGCAATGTAAATTGGATTGCAACTGAATCATTTGGGAGGAGGTAGAACATGTTGGTGGTATGTTCCTATGCAGAAAATATGTGGAGATTATAAACTAGACTAAATTTTGTAGACTCCTTCCAAAGATGTATTTGGAGACCAGGAGTTCAGTCTTGTATCCACAGATCATTTTGATCAAATTATGCTATGAACAGTTCTGCAAAGCACTTAAGAGCTCATGATGCTAATCTTTTGTTATTGTTGTATCAGGTTTCTACAGGAAATCTCCTGTTGACACTGAACAGACATTATCAGGACCTGACATGTATTCGCTTCACTGATGATAGCAGTCACTTAATCTCAGGAGGGAAGGACAATCTCGTGCTGGTGTGGAGTCTGTGCAGGTAATAGATTAAATACGGAATGGTTTTAAGGAATTCCCCAGTACAGTTGTCAACAGGGCTGTCAACCAGGTCTGACCCATCTCCCCCACTTCTGCCTTCACCCTCTCTCTTCCCTCCTGCAACAGCAATAGGGTTTTCCTTGAGCTTGCCTACCATCCCTCCAGCATCCATATCTGAAAAATCATCAGCTGCCATTTTGCCACCACCAGACATACATTCCCCTCCCTGCTTTGTCCACCTTCTGCAGGGACCGTTGCCTCTGGGACACCCTGGTCCACTCTTCCTTAACTGTCAACAGCTCCCCCCCCCCCCGCCATGGCACCTTCCTCGGCAATGTGGTCTCCTCGAAATTGGGGGAAACGAAGCATAGACTGGGTGACCGCTTTGCAGAATACCTGCGTTCTGCCTGCAAAAAAGACCCTGAGCTTCCAGTTGCCTGCCACTTTAAAACACCACCCTGTTTGCTGACTAACATTTCTGTCTTGGGCTTGCTGCCGTGTTCCAGTGAAGCTCAGCGCAAGATCTTATTTTCCGCCTGGGAATCTGAAGCCCTCCGGATTCAGTATCGAGTTCAATAATTTTAGGGCCTGAACCCTCCCCATGTCCTAGTCCCCAACGCCACACATCAGGCCTTGTTATCACGCAGTCTGCCATTTCACAGTACCTATTGTTAGCCACTAACAGTCTCCAGTAACAGCTATTCACTCTCCTAACCAGGTGGTTATCCACTCATTTGTCTGTCCAGTTGTTCTTCTGTCTTTGGGCTCTATCCCCACCTATTGTTTACTTCTAAATGTCTCCCCCCACCCTACCTTCTGCATATAAACTGGCATTTTCCTAGCTATCATCGGTTCTGAGGAAGATTCACCGGATCCGAAACGTTAACTCTGATTTTTCTTCACATGCTGAGCTTTTCCAGCATCTACTGTTTTTGTTTATGATTTTAAGGGTGCTTGACTTTAATAAGGTACACCTGCAATTTGATTGCTAATGCAGTAGATGCTACTCCCATGATTCAGCTGTACAAGTGTAATTAATCATTTTGGAAGCGAGAATATAATGGGCTTATTGAGAGACTAAACGATACATGCTAAAGCACTCAATTTCAAGTTGGTAGACATATATTTAAAAACAAAGTTTGTGTTTTATTTTCATATGAGTTGAAATTCTGACTCGATACCTTTGTTACCCCAGACTGTACTATTCCAGTGCACTCCTGGCCAGCCTCTCTTCTTGAGAGGTAATCCATGACTGAGGTCATTCAGTGCTCTTGACTTATGATTGAACTTGCACCAAATCTGGTGCATTGACCATTGTGTTTGCTGACTTGAATTGATTCTTTAGTCTTTAAAATTCCTGATCCTTATTTTGAAATACTTCAATGACCTTACCTTTCCGACCTCTGTAATTTTTTCCGGCCCAACAACCAGGCGGCATGGTGGCTCCATGAATAACACTGCTGCCTCACAGTGCTGAGCACCCAGGTTCAGTTCCATCCTCAGGTGACCGTCTGTGTGGAGTTTGCACGTTCTCCATGTCTGCATGGGTTTCTCCCCACAGTTCAGTGATGTTCAGGGTAGGTGGATTGCCCGTGCTAAATTGCCCATAGTGTCTAGGGCTGTGTAGTTTGGGTGGTTTAGCCATGAGAAATGCATTGTTACAGGGATGGGGTGGGTCTGAGTGGAATGCTCTTCGGATTGGACTAGATGGCATTCTATGAATACGAGGTTAACTCTAAGAAACCCTTCAAGGCATCTCTGGGGGCTCCAATTCTGGCCTGTTGCACAAGTCCAATTATAAACATTCCATCAGTAATTCCTTCAGTTACTGAGTTCCAAAGCTCCAGAATGCACCCCCTAAACCTTTCCACATCTCTATTCTCTCTCATTTCACCTTCAATGACACTCCTTCAGGCTAATTGCCTGACTAAGATTTTTGTCATGTATTCTCCATTTCCTTATGTATGTCTGTTTGATAATGCTCCCATGAAAATTGTGGCATGTTTTACCATCTAAAGGGGCAGCTTTCTTTGTTAGGCCTTCATTAAAGTTAACGAGAGAAAGTCACAAACAGTATCCTCAAAAGTGCATGAGAGAGTGAATAATTCTTTTTCTTCATTTGTCTCTTGGTTGCTATGGTGGACTCCAGTAGGTCAGATAATGACAGCCTTAAAATAAAAAAACTGAATGCTGCAATAATTTGTCTCTACAAGGCACACTACATAACTTGTTTAAAATTAATAGTGCGTAGCGTTGATCTTTCTTGCCTGCGTATTATTAAAATGTATGGGGTAGCATATCATTGTTACTTTGCAGCCCAGGTAGCCTTCTAACTGTTCTGTCCATGGATCGGCAAAATTACCCTCTGGGATGCTGGTTTGTTCCTTCCTACAGGGATGCTGTGGCAAATGTGCAGTATTTGTAGGCGAATGCCTTGGTTGAACCATTTGCTTCTTTAGAGTTGCTAGATGAGTCGAGAATCAGATCTGGTTGCATTCGTGTCAACATCCTGTTTTTTTTTTTAATGGATTGATCAATTCCAGTAAATATGCACAATATCTGCTAGGTTATAATCTTGTCAGATTTTTTGTGTCTTGAACATACAAAAGATGAAGTGTGCTTGATTTTATTTGAATACAATATTCATCCATTACTCCACTCCTTGTTGGTTTAGTAAACAGTTTGTAAATCTACAAGGCACAGTTCCTATATGTTAACCTGGAGTTACCTCCACAAAGGTGTTGGGTTTCTGTCATCTGTTATTGGGCATAATGTACTTAAGTGTGGTATATACAGCGTGGAAGCAGACAGTTTGGCCTCAGAAGTCCATGGCAATGTTAATATAGTGCACTTGAATTTCCTCCTAAGGTTACTTGTCCTGTTATATAAGCATAAATCTTTAATCCCCTCTCCCCCAGGTGCATTTATACCATTCACTTCGGTCATTCCTTATGGTAGTGAGTTCCACATTCTCACCACACTTTGGATTTTAAAAAAAAAGTTTCTTTGAATTCCGTGTTGGATTTCTTCACGATTATGCTGCGCAGATGGCCTTTAATTCTGACTCCTCTTAGGCAGTCCCTCAAGACTGGGGATGACCTTCTCCCGCTTGAGATGTTGGTCCTGAGCTGACCAAACAGCCCAATGCTAGATCTTTGCATCCTGCCAATAATGGGGCAAGTGGTTGAAGAGATGGGTGGTTGGGGTGCTTGGGATTAAGGGGATCCTGTAGATGCAGTGTACTTTAGATTGCGTTTGATAAGTTGTCATATAAAAGCAAATCGAGGCCATAAAATGTAGGAGCAGAAGTAGGCCATTCAGCCTATTGAGTGTGCTCCGCCATTTGTGGCCAATCTGATAATCCTGACTCCACTTTCATGCCTTCTCATAACCTTTGGTTCCCTTACCGATTAAAAATTCGTCTATCTTAACCTTGAATATACTCAATGAGCTAGCCTTTATAACCTTCTGTGGTGAAGAATTCCACAGATTCATTACTCTCTGTGAGAAGAAATTTCTCCTCATCACTGTCTAAAATAGGTGGCCCCTTACTGTGAGATTATACCATGCTCATGGTGTAGGGGTAACATATCTGCATGGATAAAGGATTGGTTAACTAATGCAAACCGGAAAGGTGGGAAATATGAGCCAATTTCATGTTGGCAAGCTGAAACTAGTGGAGTGCTGCAGAATTAGTACTGAGGCCTCAACTATTTACAGTATATATCAATCACTTGGATGAATGGATCAAATGTATGATTGCTAAATTTACTGAAGACACAAAGGTGGTGAGGAGAGTAAATTGTTAAGAAACATAGAAACTAGAAGCAGAAGGCGGCCATTTGGGTCCTTTTTGAGCCTGACCAACCATTCGGTATGATTATGGCTGATCCTCTATCTCAGTTCCGTATTCCTGCTTTCACCTTTGACTGTAAAATCTAAAAGTGTATCCCTGTCTTTCTTAAATATATTCAGTGACTTGGCCACCACAGCATTTGGCGGTAGAGAATTCCACAAGTTCACTGCCCTTTTAATTCCAGTTCTCAGGCCTAAATAGCCTACTCTGTATCCCGAGACCCCTATTTCTAGACTACCTAATCAAGGAAAACCTCATCCTTGCATCTATTCTGTCCAGCCATGTCAGAATTTTATGCGATTCAATCAAGACCCCTCGTCTTTCTAAATTCCAGTGAATTTACATCCAACCCCTCTCGTAGGACTATCTTGCCTTTTTATTCACTCATGGAATGTGGGCTTTGCAGGCTAGCCAGCATTTATTGCCCTTTCCTAGTTGCCCTGGTGAAGATGGTGGTGTGCTGCACTCTTGAACTGCTGCAATCCACCTGCTGTAGGTTGATCCACAATTTAGAATCATAAAAGTGTGGAAGCATGCCATTTGGTCTGTCGAGTCCACTCCAACCCTCTGAAGAACATCCCACCCAGACCCCCACCCTATCCCTATAGCACCACATTTACCATGGTTAATCCACCTAGCATGCACGTCTTTGTCCTGTGGGAGGAAACCCATGCAGACATGGGGAGAACGTACAAACTCCACGCAGTCAGTTGCCCAATGATTGAATCAAACCCAGGTCCCTGGCTCTGTGAGGCAGTAGTACTGGCCAATGTGCCACTCCAATCTGTCCCACTTTCCCAGGTATTGGCCTAGTGAACCCCTGCTGCATCGCCTGTCTAGCAACCATACCCATACTTAGTTTGGGAGATCAAAACTGGATGCAGTACTCCAGGCATGCTCTTACCAAGGCTCTGTAAGATATCCCCACTATTGAACTCAAGTCCTCTTGCTATGAGGATCAGTAGACCGCCATGGATTCTCCTCACGACTCTCACCCACTTCTGTGTTTTCAACTTGGAAATGTTGCGTTTGGATTTCCTTGTCCAGGTCATTTATATATCGTGAGTAGATGGGGTCCAAGCACCGATTCTTGCAGTAGATGCCAGTATTGCCACTGTACTGGGGACCTTGGAAAGAAGCCAAGATAGATTGTCAACTCGATGCTTCTGGCTGAAGGTGCTTGCAAATGCTTCAGCCTTGTCTTGTGCAATAACATACCGGGCTCCCCCATCATTGAGGCTGGGGTAAGTTGTGGAGCCTCTTTGTCTACTGAATTGTTTAATTGTCCACTGTCATTTGCAACTTGATGTGGCAGAACTGCAGAGCTCACCTCTGATTCGTTGGTTGTGGAATTGCTCAGCTATGCAACACAATCTATTTATGCTACTTGGCATGCAGGTAGTCCTGTGTTATAGCTTCACCTGGTTGTTGCATCTTTTGAGTATGCCTATTGCTGCTCCTGACATACCCTCTTACACACTCCATTGAATCAGGGCTGATCCCTTGATTTGATGGTAATGTAGGGAGATTATGGTTACACACTGTAGTTGAATACAATTCTGCTGCTGGCCCACAGCATCCAGTGCATTTTTCCCTCTTTGTGGTTCCCTCACCGCCAGCCTAGCAGTGATGTCCTTTTTGGATTCAGCTAATTCTGTCAATAGTAGTATTGATGCAGAGTCAATCTTGGTGATTGATTTTTGAAGTCCCCCAGCAGTAAATATTTTATGCCCTTGCCACCTTGGTGCTTCCTCCAAGCATTAAATAATGTGGAGAACTGATTCATAAGCGGACAGTGCCGTGGTGGGTGATAATCAGCATGAGGACTTTGTGCAGTCTGATATCTATGTTGAGGACTCCCCGGGCAACTCCTTACTACCATAGCGCCAGCTTTGGTTAGTTGTCCTGCAGATGGGACAGTACATACCAAGGGATGATGATAATGGTGTTTGGGACAATGTCCACACATATGATTCTGAGCATCTCTTCCGTAAATTTCACCTGTATGTAAGGCTGCTATCAACTCATTAATTTTAATTGGTTTTGCAAGTAAGTGCCTGATTGTTTGCAGGTTTGAGAAACTGATATTGACACCTCAGATTGCTGCGACATGTGAGCTGAGCTTAATCAGTTTATGGTGGTCAGGTTCGAGAGTATTTTAAACTATTCTGAATCAAATGTGTTTGGGTTTTGTAATTTAGAATCAGTGATTCTCAATATGTGGTTATGTTTTTCCATTTCCACAGCTGCTTGTATTTCATTATACCTTTTAGATACATGTATTTCTGTTTCCATCTCTTTCATGGCTGCAGAATTCCATGTTTGATTCAAACCAAATGTTAATGTTTCCTTCTTTACTCCTAGTCCTCATTTTAAGTACCACCTTTGCTGTCCGAGAAGGAGAACTGTCATTCTGAAACCTTTGGTTTATTAATATCAGTTTTGGTTTGGAGCTGTAAACTGAGTGAAGGTGACCTTACTTTTTTTTGAGCAGCAGCTTGTTTCAAAAAAAAAACACAGAATAAACAAATTGATGTTTGCTTATAAGGCCAGGCCTGACAGTTAATTGCTGGTTGATTATTCTTGTTCAAAGAACGTTGTTGATGTTTCAGTTACGTGGGTATGTTATGCTCAGCAGATGTTTGAATGTTAGCAGGCCCTCCGGGGCACAGCTAGTCTAACAAAAAGAAACCAAAGTTTTAACTGGTTTTGAGCTGTATTTACATCAGAAGGATTGTGACTGCCAAAGCTGCAGGACAGGGGTTTGATTGGTCCCTGGTTTTTCCCCACTGTCAATTTATTGAAAGTTCGGAGGATGGAGCTGACTTATAAGAATTAAATAAATAAATACTCCTCAGCACTTACTGGAAGTTAATTGCATTGAGCATTCAGAAACCAAGCAAGATACTGTGACCTTACTGATCATGGAAAAGCTTAAGTGAACTGGCCAGTTACATTGCATTTTTTTTCCCTTTTGATTTATCCCTTAACTCTGTCTGACGTTGTGAGAATGGGGGCTAGAATCAAAGAAGAATGGGTTTAAATCATAGACATTAATTAGATCACCTTGTGGTTTTACTTGCTGTGCTAAGGGTACTGTATTATTAATAAATTGTTAATTCTTTTTGTTTTAAGCTATAAACTTGGTGCTTGGTATTGGTTATTTTGAAAATCTGATTATGAACCACTGGAACAATCTTAAGGGTTATTGAGTATTTTAATTTTACTCTGTTACGAATACAGGGATAGGAAGGCCATCTGTCTCTGTAAAGTCATAAAGTCCTACAGCATAGAAACAGACCCTTCAGCCCAACTCCATGCTGGTCAGGTTTCCTAAAATGAACTAGTTCCATTTGCCTGCATTTGACCCATATCCCTCTAAACCTTGCCTATTCCATGTACCTGTACTAATGTCTCGTTGTAATTGTACTCTCCTTGACTACTTCCTCTGGCAGCTTGTTCCATGTACACAACGCCCTCTGCATTAAAAAGTTGCCCCTCAGGTCGCTTTAAAATCTTTGCTCTCTTTCACCTTAAACCTATGCCATTTAATTTTGGACTCCCCTACGCTAGAGAAAAGGGCCTTGTCTATTCACCTTATCTATGCCTCTCATGATTTTATAAACCTCTTAAACTTCTTGGGAAAAAAATTGTACCTTTTGTGCTATCCCTGGTAGTGTTGCTTCATTATACTGTATGTAAAAGCTTGTTCTGTACAGCATCTTTATTCTTTTGTTAATGTACTGGATTGGAAAGAAGTTCTGTGTGGAGTACTGTAGAGCACTACTATATTTGCATCACTGACTTGGATTTGGAAACTCCAGTGCAAACTTGTTACATTTGCAGTTGATACAAAAACCAGGGAACCCCTTGGAACTGAAGGTGAACCTGAGAGATTACAGGTTTGACAAAATATATTAACAGGCAAAACAACAGCAAAAAGTTATTAGTAAGGAGAGTGTAAAGTAGGAAGGAAGCAGGGCTGATCCACTTACAACCTAAAAGCTATTAAAATAGTTGAGGAAGTTCTTGATGATTAAGAAAGTGAAGGTCATCAGGTCCAGTTGCCTTCCAGGTCATGCACATCCAAACTTGGATGTTTATCGCTGTTCTTTCGTTGTTGGGTCAAAAGTCTGGAACTCTCTATCTAACTGTGTTGTGAGAGTTTCTTCACACAGATTGTTTTAATTCAAGATGGTAGCTCTCCATCATCATCATAAAGGCCTTTGGAGATAATGGCCATACTAGTTGTTCTCATCTCTGAGGAATGCTTTTTGTGTGCAAACATGCCATTATGAGCAGAAGTAGATCCTATGCTCCCTCGAGGCTAATCCTCCACTCAATAGGATCATGGCTGATTTTGTTTGCATTTTGAATTCCACTTTGTCATCTACTGCTGCGAACCTTGTATTCTTGTTAGACAAGGTAATCAATTAACTATCTCCTTAGGAATATTCACTGAACCTGCTTCTCCTACCTTTTGAGACAGAGTTTCAAAGTCACACACTGTCAGAAGAGAAACTACATCATCATAGAATCCCTACAGTGTGGAAACAGGCCCTTTGGCCCAACAAGTCCACACTGACGCTCAGTGCATCCTACCCAGAACCATCCCCCTATAACCCACCTAATCTACACGTTCCTGGTCACTATGGGCAATTTAGCATGGCCAATCCACCTAACATGCACATCTTTGGACTGTGGGAGGAAACAGCAGCATCTGGAGGAAACCCACGCAGACTCAGAGAATGTGCAAACTCCACACAGACAGTTGCCCAAGGATGGAATTGAACCTGGGTCCCCGGTGCTGTGAGGCAGCAGTGCTAGCCACTGTGCCGCCGTGCTGTCCCAAACTCATCATTGTTCTAAAAGGTAACCTTAATTTTTAAGTGGTAATCCCTGGCTCTGGATTCACATAGAAGAGAAAACACATTGACATTTCAACCACTTGGCAAGGTGGAAGTGGACAATGGGCAAACATTTTCGGGGATAGTGACAATAACTCTGTAGGTTTCAAATGCCTTTTGGAAAGGGATAAAAGAGTGCGAATATCTAAACTGGGGGGAGGCCAATTTTGACATCATTTGACAAGATATGGCAAACAGACTGGGAGCACTCACTTTTACATTTGAAAAGTGAGAGTCTTTCAAAAGTGGTCTAGTGAGAGTTCAGGCTAGCATGTTCCTCTAAGAGTGAAGGGCAAAGGCAACAAGTGCAAGAACCCTGGATGTCAAGGAATTTTAACTGATAAAGAAAAAGAAGGAAAATATGTTAGGTACAGAGCAGTAAAACAGGTGAGGCCCTTCAGGAGTAATATATGTGTGTGTGTGTTGGGGGTTGGCTACATAAAAGAGAAAAGAGGGGCCACAAAGTATCTTTGGCAGATAGGATTAAGGAAAACCCCATGGCATTTTGTAAGGATATTAACAGCAAGAGGATTACCAGGGAAGGAGTGGGGCCTATTAAAGATAAAAGGGCAATCTGTACATGAAGATGGAGATTTTGGATGAGGTCTTAAACAAATATTTCTCACCTGTATTCACAAAGGAGAAAGACTTAGCTGGAGATTTCAGTTGAAGTGGTGAGGTTTTAGAGCACCTTAAGATTAATGAAGAGGAGGTGTCAGATGCCCTAACAGGTATAAAGGTGCATAAATCCCCAGAGCCTGATGAGGTGTATCCCAGGCTGCTATGGGAGGCAAAGGATGTGATTTAAGGGGCCCTGAAAGAGATATTTAATCCTTCACTGGCCATAGATGAAGTGCCAGGTGACTGGAGGAAAGCTAATGTGATTCCTTTGGTCTAGAAGGACAGCAGGGATAGACCAGGTAATACAGACCAGTTAGTCTGACATCAGTGGTGGGGAAATTATTGGAAACATTTGAGGGGCAGGATTCATCAACACTCGGAAAGGCAGGGATTGATGAGTGATTCTCAACACGGATTTATTAGAGGGAGATCCTGTCTGACTAATTTAATTGAGATTTTTGAAATTACTATGGCAGATGTGCCTAAGACCAGAAGGCTTAATTTAAGGTGAAGAGCAGCTGGTTTAGAGGGGATCTGAGGAAAAACCCTTTCCACACAGAGGCTGGTAGAAATATGGAATGCACTACCTGAGAGTATGCTGGAAGCAGGTACACTCAAAACATTCAAGAAGTATGTATCTGGGTGAGCATTTAAAGTGCTAGGATATAGTAGGCTATGGACCTAGTGGAGACAAAAGGGACTAGTATGCTTGGTGTTTGTTGGCCAGCATTAATGTGGTGGACTGAAGGGCCTGTTTCGATGCTGCATGACTCTAAGACTGTTCAAGCTCTTAAATACTTCAGTTAAGTTGCTCCTCTTCTAAACTGCAGTGGAATCAAGCCCAGTCTGATCAACCTTTCCTCATTACTCAGTTTGTTCCTTTCAGATATCAATCTAACGAACCTTCTTTGAACTGCCTCCAACACATTTACATCCTTCCTTAAGTAAGGAGACCAAAACTGCACTTGGTATTCAAGATATAGTCTCTCCAATGCCCTTTATAACTGAAGCATTCTTACTTTTATGTTCATTTCATCTTGTGATAGAGGATGGTATTCCCTTAGATTTAATTACTTATTGTACCTAAATACTAACTTTCTGTGATTCATTTGTACTTTTTTTAAAATTGAAGCAATAAAACTGATTTATGGAGGCAGAATAGCAGAACTTACCATAGAGAAAGTTGTGACCAAACTGTATAATGCGCTATTGGGGCAATAATATTCAGACAATAAATGCCAGTCAGTGACACCCACATCTCACAAGTGAATTTAAAAAAAAATTACTCTTTGAATGGTGTCGCCAAACTATAAAGATAACTTTTAGATGCTAGAACTAGGCAAAGAAGAGCTGCAAAGTGACTCCTGGTGTCAGAGAAATGAGATAGAAAGAAAGACTGGAGAAAACAATGGATAGGAAGCATCCGAGAGGTCACCATACAATTACACAAGATAGAGAAGGGAATGAAAGCAATAAATCTGAAATATTACTCTTGAATGGGCAAACCATAACTTAGTTTAAGACTTTGGTTTGGAAATGTTTTGACTGAGTTTTTTTTCGGAGGGATTTCATTCTGGCTGCTGATTGAATATTTTGACTGGGAAGCTTGTAGTCTCAAATTCAGTAAGCTGAACAGAAAATGAACTGTCTCTGCTGTGACATTTTACTTTGGGAACCGTTAAACACTTTTCAACATGATAGCGCCCTGGCATATTAAAAGATACTTAATGCTACAAATTGCTAATATCAATGGGCTGATACTAAGTGTTCATTTTAGAATAGCTATTCAACTGAGTCTAAAATTACTGCCTATAGCATATTTCTTTATTTAAGAAGGAAAATACATAATTTATGATTTGGGTTTTCACTAAATATTTCCTCAGTTTCAAATGTCAACAGAATTTGCATAGAATTTAAATAACACAGGCTGCCTTTAGATTATAATATGTTAGAGTACTGAAATCTTGTTGCTGTAAACTTGCAGGTTGCAGCTGATGAATTCATAATGGTCCAAGGTTGCTGTTGCTGCTTAGTCTAACTTTTCTTCTTCAGACTTTAATTTTGCACTCGTTAATTGAAGGTGGAGTAAATTAATATGTTTATATTAGAGTAATGACAGTTGAGTGGGCGGTTATTCCACATGTTTATAAAACTTCTTTTGATTTAAAAATCACATTTTTCTGATGAAGAACAATATTTGTCCTAGTTGGAAGGCAATGGTGAAGAAGACCAGTGAGTCTACACCACCCCCCCCCCCAATTTTTTTGTTCTTGTTTTGGACAACAGTTTCCATGGTCAGGTAAGTTTGCAACTGTCGTAAGGGTGTCGGTAAATTGAGTGGGTTGATGGGCTTGGAAGAGTAGGGGGAGAGGTGTTAGCAATGGGTTGGGTTCGCTGGGTAAGTATTCAGGTAACTGTAATGTATTTAACCCCAGTCTCTGATCCCGATTTCACTTGTGGAAACATTCTTACAGTATCCAATGCAATGCAAATCAGCCCACTGAAAGTTTAATCTTGCTTGACAATTGCCAAGGTCAGTTGTAATCAGGTCAGAACTTTGTTTGGGTCCTAAAGCACAAAACTGGTTGTCATTTTAAGATACTTGTGTTGGCATCAATGGACCTGGCCAAAGTCATAGCCTTAACCTTAGGTTTCAGCCATGACTCTGTGGCACACTCTTTATTGCATCAGAAGGTGGTGTCCCACTTCAGAGGCTTCAGCATGAAAATTTAGCTGGCATTCCAAGTGAGAATGAGTGTTGCACTCCCAGAAGATGATATCCTTTGCATCAGTTGTCAAATTGAATTTCTGCCAGTGCTTAGGATGTATACGCTGTCATGCAACTTGAAACACTATTGAATTATACATGATGCCTGAGTCAATAGTTTTTCCTCCCTCAAAATCACCAGGATAGATTGACTAGTTATTGCTACTTGGGGGAAATTTCTGAGTGCAAAATTACTTAAGGGCTGTTCGTAGGAGCACTACAAAATAAGGTGTAACACAGCCAACACATAAGGACGTACCATCTTATGATTCCAATGTAGTGACATTAATGAAGTAGATTTCAAGAAATATCTTAGAGAAGCTGAGAGGTAAAGGGAGAAATATTCCAGATCATGGGTCTAGACAACTTGAGGCACAGCCATCATTTTTAAAACAGTTAAAGTCAGGAATGCACAAGACTCCAGAATTAGAAGTCCAGATACCTCGGTGGATTGATGGTCTGGAACAGATTACAGAGAGGTGGAGGAGTCAGGACATGGGGGAATTTGAAAGCATTTGAGGATTTTGAAGTCATGCGCTTGCTTAACCAGGAGTGAATCTCGTTCAGCAATTCAGGAGTGACAGGAGAACAGTAACTAGGGCAAGTCTAAGATGGGAGAGATGTGTGCGTTTGACCTGTGCTACCAAGAAGATTAAGGGCAGCAGAGGCATAGGAGTGCAAATTACCTGAAAATTCTCTTTTCAAGCCACATACCATCCTAACTTGAAACTTTATCATTGTGTTTAGTGCCACTTGGTCAAAATCCCGAATGCAATTCCTAACAACATTGTGGGTGTACTGACACCCCGAGGACTGCAGTGATTCAAGAAGCCAGCTCACCACTCTATTCTCTAGGGTGATTAGGAGGGATGAGCAATAAATGTTTGCCTTGCCATATTCCACAAACAAATTAAAAAAAAAATGTTTTTGATGACCTCAGGTTTATGGAGGGGAGAATATGGGAGACCAGCCTGGGACTGCTGTCTAGAAGTATTGAAAAGCATTAAGTAAATGACACATCCAACAAAGTTAATGATATTCTTATGTAAACAAATCTTAACGTATATAACCTAAAATTCCTCCTTCAAACAAGAGGAAAACTCTTTCCTGCATCTACCCTGTTGAGCCCTATAAGAATTTTGTCTGTTTGAATGAGACAATCTCTCCTCTCTCTAGACTTCAAAGAATAAAAGATCCATCTGTTTAATATTTCCTTGCAAGACAGTCCCTCCATTCAGGAAATTACTTGGGTGAACTTTTGTTGCACTTTCTTTTTGGCACGTATATATTTCCAAATGCATAGAGACCAAAATGGCATACAGTACTATAGATGTGATCTCAATAAGGCAGTGTACAATTGCAATAAAATATGTTACACTGCACTAAATTCTTCTGCAAAAAAGACCAAAATACCATTTGCCTATTTAACTGCCTGCTGTACCTGTATATTAACTCCTAGTGACTTACAAGAAAGCCCCTTTAAATTTAGACACCTGTTGCTCACCATTTAAGAAATACTCTTTAATTTCCTATTCAAGTAAATAACCTCACTTTTTTTCAACATTATATTTCATGTGCCACTTTTTTGCCCAGTCACTTAGCCTTTGCATACCTCCTTGAAGTGTTTTTGCAGATACTTGTGTAATTAACAACTCTCATTTTTGCCTAATGTGTATCATCTATGTGGAATAGTGCAAGTTAGTGAAATGTTAATTTATTTTCTATCCAACAGTGTCTTGCAAGTCAACTTTGGTCATGTGCCTGAACCTCGATACGTCTGGTCTCGCCATACTTTGCCAGTGACAGACATACACTGTGGCGCTGGAGGTCCCTTATCTCGTGTTGCAACAGCATCTCTCGATCAAACTGTTAAAGTGAGTTGATTTTCTTTACAGCTCAGATCTGACGGTGTTGTTTCAGCCAAAATTCCTTGGATAAAATTTTCAACTGAATTGGATTACCAGTATCAGCTTAATTTCATAGACAGTGTGAGTTATTGCATTAGAATATATTTATACAGAACCTATTTGTTAGACATCCCACAGTTATCTATGACTCACTTTTGGCCTTTCATTGTTATTTTGTAAGCAAATGTATCAGTTGTGTAGTGCACAGCAAAGTGGTGCAGAATGCTTTCTTGGTGGTGTTGGTTGAAGGAACTGTGTTGACCAACACACTGAAGATGTTTTCTTCTAAGTGAGTGATATTATGAAGGTTGGAAGTGTCCTCTATTTAAAAGCTCGTGAAAAATTTAAATTCTATAGGTTTTTCCTCGGACACGTCCTGTAAGTAAACCCTCAGTCCACATGAACCAGGGTATGACTTTGTAGACCCAATAAATGGTAATGTAGCCAACACATGTTGAAAAGAAATCTTTACCATCATCTTCAAATAACTTGATGTCACAAAAACCTGCAAACAAAATAGAACGTATGCCTTTTTGTGCTGCAGCTCGGGCTTTGAAGTATCTTAACAAATTCTTTTGAAACTAACACATGCAGTATCAAACCTAATGAAGTATGTTGACAGTAGTTTAAATACATTTCAAGTCCACCTCCAACACAGGAAATAATCAACAAGAATGACTCTCCACGTACAGGTTCTAAGTTTTATGGACTAATATAGTGGATTTGTGCTGAAACTGGCTTGTGGTTGAATACATAACCCCATGGAATTTTTGGCTTTACCCTTAATAACTACAACAGAGTAATGGAATGGGCCCAACCTGCTATTTACAAACCCAAATCAAGTTGTTGCTTCAGACGTAGACACTGTAAACATCGGCAACAAAGAATCACTGTCACTTGGACTCACTGATCTTTTCCTAGGGAGAGTTTGTGATTGGGAACAAGAAATGATCCATAGCAGATTCAAGAAGAAAGATGGGGAGCATCTAGGCAATAATGATCATACTATGTTAGGTTTTAAAACAATAAATGAGTAGGGAAAAGCATGACAAATACCAGGGTAATAGATTAGTGGAAAGCCTCCAGAAAATAGTGATTTAGAATAGCAAAGGTAAATAGTTCAGTTGAGCAAAGCTTAGTAAAATATATACTGCTAAAAAACTAGCAAACAAAACACTAATGAGACATCCTAGGACGAATAAAGACGTAAGGGAACAATTAAGTGTGACATAACCATGTGTAACTATACACAAGCATATGACGCAGGCAAGCGAGAATAGAAAGAGACTAGGACAACAGTCAAAAGAACAATTTGAAAGATGAAGATGAAGAGGAACTAGGAAAATGGATCATCAAAAAAATTTTTAAAAATTCTGAAATCTTACTGCCATATTTTTAAACAAAAAAATTGGGATGAGCATAACACTAATAATTTCAGAATAAAAATCATAGGCAACAAAACAGCAGGATATTCAATAATGATTTTTGTTCAGTATTTACCAGAGCGATAGACCAGATGGCCATGACAAAATGAAATGAGAAATTAGACAACTATGCTTAAAATGAAAATGGAAGAAATATTAATCAAACTAGGCAAAATCTGGATTAAAACCCCTTGTCTTAATAGATTGCAACTGCATATCTTATTTTATACAGTGTATCATTACACATTAATAATTCACTAGAAAAAGGTTTACTGCTAAAGAACTGACATTTAATTTTTATATCTATAATTAAAAAGAGGTAGAATGTGTCCAGTGAACAATATACCATTCAGCTTTATATCAGTTTAAAAAAAATTAAATTCCTGCTAAAGGAGAAAATAAACTGTAGAAACAAAAAATATAATGAATATCTAGTCATATTTTTGAAGGAGAACGTCTTACCTGACCAATCTCATCTTATTCGTATAAAAAGGTAAAACAGAATAGATAAAGATGATGCAGTTGAAGTTCTGTACCCAGAAAGGCCTTTGATAAGCTATCAAAAAAATTGGCTAATGAGTAAGGTCAGAGCATGTAGAGTCTGAAGGTAAGTAGCAGAATGGATAGCTAACCAGCTGGACGACTAAGCTGGGAGTAGTGATAAATGGTAGCTATTCAGAATGGCAGAAAATGTGGCTCACAAGGATAAGATCATTGTCAATCACAATTTGTAGTAACAATTTAGATTTTGGAATCAAAAGCACATGATCAAAATTTGTGGGAGATGTGCACTTGGGAGCAATAGTCTATGCTGAGGAGGACAGCAACACAATACAGGAAGGCATTCTTAAACTTGCAGGATTGGCATATAATTATCAAATAAATTTCAGCATGTATTAGTGTGTCATGTTCTGAAGTCACATATCGTGGAAAGTATTAATGTAAATGGAGTGGAGGAGCAAAGGGAACTCCGATTCAAATCTTTAAATGTACTCATGCCAGTTCTAAAGCTGCATCAGAAACAAACCAAGGCGCTTGTGTTTATTTCTGGAGGGATAGAATTGACAAGTATAGATGCTATGCAAAACTTGTATCAAACATTGATTTGACCATACGTGGAGCATTGAGTGCAGTTCTGGTTACCATGTTAGAAAAGTAGTACAGAGGCACTGAAATCATTTTGCCAACTAGGAGAGAACCAACACATTTGAGTTTGTTCATTTTTCCATCCTGAGAAAAGGAATCTAAGAGGGATATAATAGAGATCTCTGTAAAATTATGGCCTTCATTGACATTCTAGACAGGATTTTGTTTTACTTCTGGGAAAGAAAAATATTGAGACCATCAGTAGGAAAATATGCTGTGGTTGGCTCGCTCGCTAAGCTGGTTCATTTAGTTTGCAAACGTTTCATTACCCTGCTGGGTAACATCATCAGTGCAGCCTCCGATGAAACGTTGTATTTTCCTGCTTGCTGTTTAAACTCTGGGGTCTGTTGGAGTTGATTACCTCATTTCCGGTTTTTCTTTGCAGTGGTTTGTATATAGGGTCTAGTTCTATGTGTTTGTTGATGGCCTTCTCGGTGAAGAACCAGACCTGAATAACACCATCTCCGCAGAGAACGTGCTGAAATTAGTGGACCTATGCCTCATGACCCACTTTACCTAAAGTGGCCAGATCTGCGAAAAAGCTGGTTCTCCACCAAGAAGGTGGAGAACCAACTCCAACAGATCCCAAGAGTTTAAACAGTAAGCAGGAAAATACAACAACGCTTCACTGGAGGCTGCAGTGATGATGTTACTTAGCAGGGTAACGAAATGTATGCAAACTAATGAACCAGCTTGGCGAGCGAACAAACCACAGCATCCACAACCTGAGCCACAAATCTCTCAAAAGTATTAACAGGAAAATATTGCCAAAAGATTCAAATAGAAATTTCAGTTGAAGTACCCAGAAAGTGGTGAGAGTTAAATGAAAGTGGATAAAGACAGACGTGATACCACCATAAGGTAGTCAACCATTCCGAAACGTAAGGCAGCATTTTGGAGTTTAATAAGCAGGCATTTCTTCTGCAAGGAGGAGGATGAAAATGGCTGCCTATCCTAACATTAAGGAAGCTCTGCCTACATTGTTCAAGGAAGATCAGGTGGAGAACATTCCAATGTCTGTCTCCCTGAAAGAAGGAATTCACTGTGGCTGAGTCACAAGAATTTTGCCTGCAGCGATGGATAGCTGGACTGATTAGAGACAGTGTCTAGCATAGTCTTCCATGTGATAAGCAGCGAGTGTGTTGTGTTTATGGCAGCAAAGACAATTGGCTCCAAAATAGTCTTGCTCATGTGATGATCAAGTGTGCACCAAGAGGCCTTTTTGACAAGGATGTAACTGGACTCTTTTCCTTGCCATATTGTTTCTCCGTGAAATACATTATGGTAGAAAATGGAGCAATCAGTCTTGATTGTTATGATCTGTGCCATCGTGAATGGCACGGAAAATTTCAGTGTGCAATAGAAAAATCCAAGAAGCCGTGTTGCCTGATGAATTCAATACACCATCTGTTGTTGAGGGTGAACTCCTTTTGGCCCAACTCCTTTGACAGGGTGGCTTCACTTTCCTACAGGATTGGACCAGAGGCCTGTGCGGCACAAAACTTCCAAAAATGTCTGTATCACCTCCAGCATTTTTGATATGTGGAGTAGGAAAGTGGGCAAAAAGTATCAATGAAATAAAAGGAACTAAAGGAACACCATATTATCATTACAGCTCCATGCAGCTGGACATCACTGGCCTAAACACAACTAATATTCTCGCGTCCTAACACCTTGGCCAATTAATAAAGGGATGGTTAAGAACTTGAAAACCCACTGCCAACAGCATCTAATCTCAGGTTATTGAGGTAGGAAACGAGTGTATAACTCAACTGTTTGAGATCATCTACATACAGTATGAAGAAGATATGGAAGGTTCAAATGGGCTACAACAATGCATAACCTCATCCTGCTCCTCCTTTATTCTCGATGTTAACTATTGAGGATTAGGCTCTTTTGGTCACCTGCGTGGAAATCACAGCAGGGACAAGTGTGGGATTTGCACAGAAGTGTACAACAACATGCACAATGTAACGGATCAATTAGGACATTGTAGATTCAGTACATACTTCACCTGAGGAACCATAGGAGGGTGATGATATGAAAACTCAGATGAATGCTCACCTGTTTGTTTCTTTCTTTAGCTTAAGCTGTGAAGATTGTAGGAATGCTCTGGGATTTACACTGCAGTTTGCAGATGCCAAAACATGTTTAACTGAGTAAACAATGTGGTGTATTGTCTTACACTTGTCCAAAGACTGCACACTAAGTAGATAAATATTATTGAACTTTTCTGGAACTAGGTTTTGTCATTTTCCAGTGCTTTTCACTGTACAGGGTATACGAATTGAATAAAAGTATTTTTCAACCTTTTATTCCTGTACTGTTTTCATTTAGAATTTTTTGACACAGCACATTGTAGATGAATCAAATTACATAGAGACTTCATTGCTATCTTGTCTGTTTAATGCACATTTGTGGAAGGATTCCCGGGACATGACTTAACAGGATTTTCAATAACACCTAGCTGTAAGAAGTGGACCTGGGTTGACCAAATCTACTGGCATTGCTGTTGAACTTTTATGGATATTCAGAAGCTAACTTGTCGTATTTTAATAATTTTAAGGGTGCCTGACTTCACTGACGTGGACCTGCAAGTTGACTGCCAATGTAGTAGGTGCTATTCCCATAAAGCTGCTCTATTGTTGTAATTAATCATTTCGTATAATGGAATTTTTTGGGCATATTGAGAGACCTAAGCCACACTTGCTAAAGCACTCAATTTCAAGTTATTTGACGAAAGGAGGTGTATGTATTTAAAAACAAAGTTGGTATTTTATTTTCCCATCTGAGTTGAAATTCTGACTTTATACCTTTTTGTTATTCCTAGACATGACTATTCCAACATATTGCTGGCCAGCCTCCTATCTTGGGAGATAATCCATGACTCTAGGTCATTCAGAATACTTGGCTTGTGTCTGAGCTTGCACCAAATCTGGCGCATTTTTCATCTCTGTGCTTGAAGTCTTGCAATGATTCTTGGCTTTAAAATTCCTGATTCTTGTTTTGAAATACTTTTATAGTCTTACCTCTCCCTATCTCTAATTTCTTACGACCCAACAACCTGTCAAGTCATCTCTGCTGCTCCAATTCTGGCCTCTTGCACATGCCCAATTTTAATCATTTCAATAGTAATGCCTGCAGTTGCTGGGTTCCAAAACTCCAGCGTGCCCTCCATAAACCTTTCCACTTCTGTATTCTCTCTCATCTAATCTTGAAATACATTCCTTGAAACTAACGTCTCAATAGACAATAGGTGCAGGAGTAGGCCATTCGGCCATTCGAGCCAGCACCACCATTCATTATGATCATGGCTGATCATCCACAATCAGTATCCTGTTCCTGCCTTATCCCCATAACCCTTGATTCCATTATCTATAAGAGCTCTATCCATCTCTTTCTTGAAAGTATCCAGAGACTTGGCCTCCACTGCCTTCTGGGGCAGAGCATTCCATATATCCACCACTCTCTGGGTGAAGAAGTTTTTCCTCAACTCTGTTCTAAATGGCCTACCCTTTATTTTTAAACTGTGTCCTCTGGTTCTGGACTCACCCATCAGCGGAAACATGCTCCCTGCCTCCAGAGTGTCCAATCCCTTAATAATCTTATACGTCTCAATCAGATCCCCTCTCATCCTTCTAAACTCAAGTGTATACAAGCCCAGTCGCTCCAATCTTTCAACATATGATAGTCCCACCATTCTAGGAATTAACCCCGTGAACCTACGCTGCACTCCCTCAATAGCAAGAATGTCCTTCCTCAAATTTGGAGACCAAAACTGCATACAATACTCCAGGTGCGGTCTCACCAGGGCCCTGTACAGCTGCAGAAGGACCTCTTTGGTCCTATACTCAATTCCTCTTGTTATGAAGGCCAGCATGCCGTTGGCTTTCTTCACTGCCTGCTGTACCTGCATGCTTGCTTTCATAGACTGATGTACAAGAACACCTAGATCTCGTTGTACTTCCCGTTTACCTAACTTGACTCCATTTAGATAGTAATCTGCCTTCCTGTTCTTGCCACCAAAGTGGATAATCTCACATTTGTCCACATTAAACTGCATCTGCCATGCATCCGCCCACTCACCTAGCCTGTCCAAGTCACCCTGTATTCTCATAACATCCTCCTCACGTTTCACACTGCCACCCAGCTTTGTGTCATCAGCAAATTTGCTAATATTACTTTTAATGCCTTCATCTATATCATTAATGTATATTGTAAACAGCTGCGGTCCCAGCACCGAACCTTGCGGTACCCCACCGGTCACCGCCTGCCATTCCGAAAGGGACCCGTTTATCACTACTCTTTGCTTCCTGTCAGCCAGCCAATTTTCAATCCAAGTCAGTATTTTGCCCCCAATACCATGTGCTCTAATTTTGCTCACTAATCTCCTATGTGGGACTTTATCAAAGGCTTTCTGAAAGTCCAGGTACACTACATCCACTGGCTCTCCCTTGTCCATCTTCATAGTTACATCCTCAAAAAATTGCAGAAGATTAGTCAAGCATGATTTCCCCTTCGTAAATCCATGCTGACTCTGACCTATCCTATTACTGCTATCCAAATGAGTCGTAATTTCATCTTTTATAATTGACTCCAGCATCTTTCCCACCACTGACGTTAAGTTAACCGGTCTATAGTTCCCTGTTTTCTCTCTCCCTCCTTTCTTGAAAAGTGGGACAACATTAGCCACCCTCCAATCCTCAGGAACTGATCCTGAATCTATAGAACATTGGAAAATGATTACCAATGCTCTGACTAAGATTTTTGGCCGTATGCTGCCCTATTTCCTTATATAGGTTTGTTTGGTAATATTCCTGTGAAAAATCTTGTCACCTTTTACCATGTAAAAGGGCAGCTTGTTAGCTGCTCCATTAAAATTAATGAGAGAGAAAATAACTAACAAATATCCTCCAAAATGCTGCCTGAGAGAGTGAATAATTCTTGGTTGCTGTGGTGGAATCCAGTAAGTAGCATAATGACAGTTTTAAAATAAAACACTAAATTATGCAATAATTTCCCTCTACAAGGCACACTAAATAACCTCTTTAAAATTAACAGTGCATAGCATCGATCTTTCCTGCCACCTACTACTATGAAAATGTGTAGGGCAGCATAAGGCTGTGACTTTGCAGCCCAGTTTGTAGATGGCCCCCTGACGGGTCTGACCGTAGATCAGCAAAATTGCCATTTGGGATGCTGGTTTGTTTCTTCCTATGGGGGTGTTGTAGCAAATGTGCAGAATTCATGGCCGAGTGACTTCTTTGAATCTTTTGCCTCTTTAGAGTTGTTAGGTGAATAGAGAACCACATCTAGTTGCTTTCGTATCAACACCATGTTTTGTTTCTTATGAACTGATCAACTCCATTAGATGTGCACAGTGCCTGTGATGTTATAATTTTGTTTAATTTTTGTATCTTGAACAGACAGAAGACGAAGTGTGTTTGGTTTTTTTTAATTTGAATACACTATTCATCCTCATTACTCTACTCCTTGATGATTTAATAAGTAGCTTGTAAATCTACAAGGCACAATTCCTATCTATTGACCTGGAGTGACTTCCACAATGGTGTTGGATTTGTGCCATATGTGTTTGGGCATAATGTGCTTAATTGTAGGATATACAGTGTGGAAGCAGGCCATTCACCCCAAAAAAAACTATGCCGGTGTTAACATTACATTTGAATTTCATCCCACCTTTCCTTGCCTCAATCAAAAGGTGTAAATTTTTAGTCCCTTCTCCCCCAGGTGCATTTATATCATTTGCTTATGGTAGTGAGTTACACATTCTCACCACGCTTTGGATAAAACACATTTCTTTTGAATTCCGTATTGGATTTCTTCATGACTATATCATTTGGGTGGTATTTAATTCTAACTCCTCTTAACCAGTCTCTCGAGTTGAGGGACGACTTTCGTGCACCCAGGAGTTGTTGAGGAAGGGTCAGTTCTGAGGAAGGGTCACCGGACCCGAAATGTTAACTCTGTTTTCCCCTTCACAGATGCTGCCAGACCTGCTGAGCTTTTCCAGCAACTTTGTTTTTGTTCCTGATTTACAGCATCTGCAGTTCTTTTGGTTTTTAGTTGTTGGTCCTCGGCTGATTGAACAGCCCAAAGCTAGATTTTTGCATCCTGCCAATCTTGGGGCAAGTAGTGTTTGACGAGATGGGTGAGTGCAATGCCTGGAATTAAGAGGAGCCTGTGGATGTGTTGTGTTTTATATATTACCATTCCTACACTGTTACTGGGTCAAAATCTTGGAATTCCCTCTGTAAGGGCATTGAGGATCAACCAACTGCGTATGGACTGAAGTGGTTCAAGAAGGCAGCTCACCACCACCATATTCTCAAAGAAAACTAGGGATGGACAACCAATGCTGACCACATTCTATGAGTGATTGTTTTTTAAAAAAAAAAAAAAAAAAATTGCTGCATGTCTAAATTGTAAGGCTGTTTGGAATTTGTGGTATCAGACTAATTTGTGGTTTAACCATTTGAATCATTTTGAAGCTTAAGAATAAAGTGATAATCCTCATTAGTGACAGTGGTTTTTTTTTCAGCATAAATAGCATCCAACACTTTGTAATGTTGGAGTAGTAGTATGAAAGCACTACAGCATTAACATAATGCTTATACACCCCCTGTGCTTCAAGTACCATTGTTTTAGTCTATGTATTACGTGACACGTCTACAATTTCTGATATCGGTGACATATTCGTTACTCTGCAAAGATAATAGATCATGACTAATAAAGTAATTTTGAATTCAAATAGCCTGTCTCTGTGTGGTATGGGATGTGCTCCATAACCCTGCATGCTTGAGAGAAATGACCACCTCTTGGTTTTATCCAAGTATATTTCCCATCATTAGTTCATCCAAGTTAATTATCGTTCTTCATCCCCTGAGCTTGACATCTGCAGGAATGGCTTGAAGAAACGTACAATATGTAGACGTGTATCTTCAGCCCCATTTGAGTGAATAATGCAAAATATTTATTTTTATTTTTGAGTATACGTACACAGTGGTTGATCTAAGTGGATCAAAAAATGATGAAGGCAATGGCTTGAATCATCTAAATACATGAGGAATCAATAGCAGTGGTGCTTATATTTTCACTTTGCCAACACTGAACAGCAGCTTCAGACTAAATGTGTACTGTCCTAGGGCTGCCAGACACAATCGGGGATGTCAAAATCGGAAGGGAATTGTGTTGAATCCTTGAAAAATTAAACACTAATATGCCGAGTCTTTGTCATTGAATATAACGGCCCATTTAGGCAAATAATGTTTCATGAAACTTGCAGCAGAAAGTTAATTGTTTTAAAATTTCAAATTGAATGCAAATTAACCTTTATTACTGTGGATATATAGAGGTAAATTTTGTTTCTTAAATATTGCCATAAAAAGTTTTTTTTGTTAGTATAGTGAACATCTGATGTTTGATATGAATATGTATTGCTTTTGGACTAATAACCAAAATCAGTCATCACCATCCAATAATATTCATTATTGCCCAGAACATTGAGATATTTTCATTAATTCAGAGTTCAGTGTGTCTGTTGGTTCAATTACTCATAATGGATGTTATAACTCTGCACTTAAAGATCAAAATGTGGCAGCCCAAGTTGTCGTTAGAAACAGCATGGTCCACTTGCATTATGTAATCAATAGTGCCTTCACTAGTTTATACTCATTACTGAGGGGCAGGAAAATAACAGCCTTATGAAAGTTTCATTTTGTATGGCTCAGGAATAGTATCAAATCCTAGTTCAAGGCTGCTGGAAGAATTGCCTAATTTTCATAGAATCACATTATCCCTACAGTGTGGAAACAGGCCCTTTGGCCCAACAAGTCCACACCGACCCTTAGGGCATCCGTCAACACTGTGGGCAATTTAGTATGGCGAATCCACCTAGCCTGCACATCTTTGGACTGTGGGAGAAAACCGGAGCACCTGGTGGAAACCCACGCAGACACAGGGAGAACGTGCAAACTCCACACAGAGGAGGGTGAGGTCGCCCGAGGGTGGAAGTTTATGCAGTAATTCAAATTAAATGTGAAATAATCATGTATTTTGTTGCCTTATTTGCCATTTTTGTCTGTAAAATAAATACTAAGACTAATTCCAAATAATTTTACTCTATTAAAATTTGCATAAACCTCACAGAGGTGACCTAAAGTGAATAGCATGATGGTTGATTAATCTTTTGAGAATAGAAATAAAATCTTCAGCTTGAATAGTTGATCAGAAAATGTAACTACCCTAGCTAAACAAATGCTACTCTGTGATGAACGATTCACCACCTGACTCCAGAAAGCCTATCTACCAATCTTTGAGTGTGATGGAATTCTCTCCACTTGGGCTGATAAGTGAACCTTCAGCAACACCCATCTAGGCTAAACGGCAAGCATTATTGACATCTCATTCATTACCTTAACTGCTTGCACCCATGGCTGCAGTGTGTACCATGTACATTGTGTGCTGTAGAAGCCTGCCAAGCTTTCTTTGACACCACTTTCCAGATCAATGACATCTACACTTAGAAGAAAATGACGAGATATGTGTGAATTCCACAGTTTGAACATTTCTGTCTAGGTCACACACCGTCATGTCTTGGAAACATCAAGTTTGTTCATCGGTGTTGAGTAAACATTTTGGAGTTCCCTCCCTCAGGATATATCCACACCACATAGTGTGCACCATTTCAGGAAGATGCTTTGCTCAAGAGCAATTAAGAATTGGGTGAGAAATTCCAAACTTGCCAATGACATTTATATTCCATGAATAAATTGAACAAAATGACCCTGCTGCACCATTCTCTTGTGGATGTTATTCATATGTGAATCTACAGAGATCGTGCAATGCTGTTTGACCCAGAAGGGTGTTGTAATTGAGCTCAATATTGTTTTTACCTGCCATCTGCACACTAACACTTTGGTAAGGTTCATTGGGTAATGTTGAGAGCTAGGATCTCTTGTTGACTTATACTCGGTCCCCTTCTCTGTTTCCCCACCATTGCAAAATCCCCAAGAACACTGAGGCAAATGAAAGCTCCTTTCCTTTCACCGAAATGAAGTAACTAATTTAACACTGGGCAAGGATCAAACTTGGGTCTTTCATTTTTTTTTGGACAAATCAACTGCTAAATCGATACTTTCACTGAACTGTCAAGTGAGAATGTTGCAAAAATATTTTTTTGGAAATCGTTTTTACATGATTAAAGAGCATTCTTTCATGTGTTTCACCTGCAACTAATTGTCATTTTAAATTGGGTGTAAAAACCATGGAAAGTAAAAACACTGCTTCATTGTTGTAGGTTTCAGTCCTTTCAGATTCTTATTTTGCTGTGGATTTGACTTGTGCCGTAATTGATCAGCGTGTGTGTGATCCCCTCTGTGACCTGAGCTCATATCTAGCTAAGTCTGATTAGGTGAAAGTGATTCTTCTTCCTCTGCCTGCACTTTTGTCAACAGTGGGCTTATTGTGTAGAACCTGTTTCATGGGATTACAGAAAAAGTAACTTGACTATGACGACTACTGTATCTACCTGAATAAGATTAATGTTTATAGCATTCCTGTATCTGTACCCTGTAGTGTAAAAAATTACATCCCATGTATAAGGCTTGGATTCTCCTTCTGAGTGACCCCCCCACCCCATTTACCTTTAAAACTGTTTAAGTTTGGACAAATGCATTAGATTTCATTCATACTTTCTCACTTCTAAGGTTTGAATCTCTAGGCTCCCTTGCAGACTAATATGTCTGAAATTTTCTATCATAGTGGATCTCACCTGCATCTTTTCATGGCCTGGAACTTTTTGCTAAAGTAGTATACCCACAAGTGAACAAAGCAGTCTAATTATGGCATTAGCAATAATTTTGTAGGCTTTAATATTACCACTCTCATCCTTTTTGCATTTGTGCTTCCACAGTTTACCTTTCACAGTTCACCTTTAATATTATGTGCCTTCAATTTATAAACCAGCTTCCTGTGCAGCAGCTTATCGGATGTCCTTGATTATCCAGATAAACAACATTACTGTACTTTGTGTATCAGCGTATTCGATTATTTCCTCAAAGAATGCTTGCAATTGTAGGAAATTTGTACGACCAGGACATTGATCTAACAGCTGCTCCTGACATTGCAGCCTTACATTTAGATTTACTTCTGGATTTCTGACTGTTTTATACTTCAGTAGTATAATTTTTATTTTGATTCATTTTTGCTTTTTATAGTCAAAAATGCAATAAAAACCCATAAAATGCATGATTTTTTTTAAGCGCGGTTCCCTAAATGAACTTTTTGGTGAGGCCTACTCATGGATGAGACAGGTGGTGTTGTGGAGGGATCCTAAGTAGCAGAGTAAATAGAAAGGTAAATGAGAATGGTTTGGAATCTGAGACGAGAGCAAGTCAGAATGAAGTAACTCTGAAGGATTAAATTGATTTATTTCGGTGCAAAAAGTCTTATAGGTAATGCTGATGAAATTCAGATTATGTTTGGGAACATGGGATTGGTCATAGCCATTACAGAAACTTGGCTGAGAGATGTACAGGATTGGCAACTCAAATGTTCTAGGTTTCAGATGCTGTTAGAAGGATAAGAAAGGCAAAAGGGGAAGAGGGAGTGGCATCCTTGATTAAGGGAAGCATTACTGCTGTAACTAGAGATGATGTTTCTGAAAAATTATCCAGTGAAAATATATAGGTTGAAATTAAAAATTAAAAAGGAATGATCGCTTTGATGGTATTGTATTTCAGACTCCTCAATAGTCAGAGGGAAATTGAGGAGAAAATATGTAAAGCAATCTCAGGTTTATGTGAGAACGATAAGTTTGTAATGGTAAATGATTTTAATTTTCCAAACATTGACTAAGACTACTATCGTGTTAAAGGTTTGGTGAAGAATTTGTCAAATGTGTGTTAGAGAATTTTCTTTATCGATATGTAAATGTTCCTAATACGGAAGGAGCAAAGCTTGACCTTCTCTTGGGTAATAAGACAGCACAAGTGCCTGAAGTGATAGTACGGGAACACTTTGGGTCCAGTGATTGTAATTCTATTTATTTTTAAATAGTTATGGAGAACATAAGCCTTCCATAAAAATTAAAGGTTTTAATTGGACTAAGGCTAATTTTAATGGTATGAGACTCACCATTTGACTCCCCAAAGCCTGTCCACCGTGTATAGTGCACAAGTCAGAAGTGTATTGGAATACTTCCCACTTGACTGGATGAGTGCAGCTCCAACACACAAGAAGCTTGATGCTATCCAGGACAAAGCAGCCCAATTGATTGTCACTGCATCCACAAGTATCCACTCCCTCCACTGCTGATGCTGTGTAGCAGCAGCGTGTACTGTCCGCAAGATGCACCAAAGAAATTCACCAAAGATCCGAGGCAGCACCACGACCCACGACCACTTCCATCTAGAAGGAGAAGGTTGGCAGATACATGGGAGCACCACCACTTGCAAGTTCCCCTCCAGGCCACACACTGTCCTGACTTGGGAGTATATCGCCATTGCTGGGCGAAACTCTTGGAATTCCGGCCCTAACAGCCCTGTGGATCACCCACAGTGAGTGGACTGTAGCAGTTCAAGAAAGCTGTACACCACTACGTTCTCAAGAGCAACAAAGGATGGGCAATAGTGATGCCCATGTCCCACAGATGAATAAAAAAAATTGATGTAAGTATATCCATAATGCTATTAGGGAATGAGTTCCCTACATATTCTTAATCTATAAACTATTGTTGCAGCTTTTGAAGTGTGAAATAAATAAGCTTCAATGTTTTAATAAAAAATGGAAGAATGCAGATCTGTAAATCAGGAACTAAAATAGAAGTTGTTGGAAAGGCTCAGCAGGTCTGGCAGCATCTGTGAAGAAAAATCAGAGTTAACGTTCCTTCTGAGGAAGGGTCACTGGTCCCAAAATGTTAACTCTGATTTTTTTTCACAGATGCTCCCAGACCTACTGAGCTTTTCCAGTGACTTTTGTTTTTGTTCTTGATTATTTTAATGTTGTTGTAAAGCTGAAGACCATAGTTTTCTAAAATCAATGAAAGATGGTCAAACTCGATGTGGATAAGCTGATGCCAGAAAGGGTGCATTGATGTGAGTCACAGGCAGGACACCTACAACATAGACTGTGATTGAAAGAAAAATTTCAGTGTTAATTTTCTTTTGCTTAGGTGAAAACTGAGTATAATTATTTACGTCTTAAAGACATCACTGTGAAGGAGGTTCTTACCAAAACCAACCAATCATTAAATGTGATTAGCTTTTAAGTCCAATGGATTATAGAGCTGTGCTAAATGCATAACGTGTTGAAATATAAAATTCCAGTTAATAAATCTTCCAGAGGTGTTATATTCAGGTTAGAAGAAATAGCAGATAAGCCATCACTGAGAGTTACGTGGGAAATCCTCGATGGTGACAACGTTTTAGTGTTCATTTTAAAGTGGAATGAAATGTAGTGTGCCAAATATGGCAGTCATTCACAAGCTAACAAATTTTTATAGAAAATTGTTATTAAGTGTTGGGTTCAGTAATGAGGATGAGTGATTGCAGAAATGGTCCAGGGTACAAATATTACAAATTGGTCCTTACTCTAATATAAGCAATTTGCAGAAATGCTGATCCATGCACATCATTTGTTGCAAAGTCAGTTTGCATTTATTAATGCATTCACTGTACTGAATGACCTTATCTAGTTCAAAACTGGCTCTTATTTTTCTCCTGGGCTCCATTAGCAATATTGAGTGGTTTGAAATGCAACGGCAGAAACATGTAGAAGCATCTACTGATTTGGAATTCGGATCATACTGTGCCCAAAGTTTAACGATGATGTGTCGCTAAATTCTTTTATATTTGTTTCACTTTCGTTTTGGATACAGTGCTCACTGGGGTGAGGGCTAATAATACTGGGGAATGGAACACATTCCCTTTCTGGGAAAGCACTTAGGACCAATATAACGCTGTCCCATATGAGATAATACATATTAGATGCAGTACATTGTTTCCTATACAAAATGCCTTTGCCTTTTCTCATTTGAGTGCCCACTGCTACATTAGTGTGACAATTTTCTACAGTGAATGTTAGGTCAATTTGCTGAAGAAGTTTGTTTAATAGTGTGTGCCACTTCTTAGACTTGCCCTTGTACATTTAGGTTTCTGGATAGTTTTGGTGGATTTATGTGTCAGCAGGTAACATAGTCGTGAGGGAAACCAGCATTTAGAACCTGAAACAATAGGGTAAGCAGTTATATATTTCCCATTAACCAATCAAATTGAAGGATTGTGAAATTACCATTGCAGGGAATGAGAAGGACTCATGTTAGGTTGGGAGAACTTGAGGACAAATCGGGTACAAAAAACAGCATTGAGTAAAAGAACGATAGAGATGGAGAAAAAAGTTTATTTTTTTTCCTTTCTTATCTCTAAAATCAATTAAAACCTGAAGGAATAAGACTTTGCACTAGTTAATTTTTAGTGCCAGGGTGGTTGACTGACAATAGTTAATACATAATCACTTTTTAAAAGGGAACTGTATTTAAATGTGTAAAACTTAGCTTTTGCGATGAGTTGATATGTTCATCACGAGTACACCAACTTAGTCCTATTCAGTCCATTTCAGTCATGATTGGATTTAGTTTTCATGGATCTGAGAAGTGAAAGACCAGTGTGTAGGTCATGGGATATATTCGGAAGCCTTTCATTTACATACCAGTGGAGGGATTTTGCGAAAGATAATAGTCAAAGGCGACCATTGACCCCTTTAGCTAATTCTCCTGGCAAAGTCTACATCTGCGATTATTGGATCTAACGACTTCTTGAGTGATAAAGTTATTCTTTGTTTCTCATACCCTGTCCCAAAATGATCATCAAACATATCGACCATTCCTTGTGGTTCCTGCCAAAACTCCTAAGTTATCTTTTCCTATCTTAAGGTTAAACTCACTTGTACTGTAGTTATTATCTATTGTACCATAGTGGTTATTGTACCCAAACTATATGAGACGGGATGAACTAGTGGGCCATTTTTGTTTCTATACTCATAATATAATGCTGTAGACACTTATGTGGCAAAATTGACTGGGCTAAGTGGAGTGATATTGCATGGGCAGCTCGTATCTCAGCTATTCAGTTTTGTTGAAGTGAATTAAACTGAATACGGGGTGAGGAATGTAATGGAAACCTAGATGATATCACCCAATTTATATTACCATTATGTACAGTATCTACCCTTAGATATTTTACATATCTCAAGATTGTCTTCTCGTGCTGTTTCAGTGGCAAGAAGTATTTGTGTTTACTTGGTGTCTTTAGCACAGCACAACTTTTCTAGATTGCAGTTATCAAACAAAATATCTCACCAAACCATGATCTATATTATGACAGGCGATGATCCTTCATGAAAGAGGGACATTTTAAGAAATGTCTTAAAGGAGGGAAGAGAAGTAGAGGTAGCAGATAGCTTTAGAGATGGAATTCAAGAACTTGGGACCTAGACGTTGAAAGGCATGGTCACCAATGATGGAGTGCTGGAAATATGGAATACACAGAAGACTAGAATTAGAGCTGAACGGTGATTTCTGAGGATTGTAGAACTCAAGATTGGAAAAGTTGGAGATAATGAAACAATTTGAAAGTGGGGACTAGAATTTTAAATTTGCCAGTCCAAGTTAGTAAGCACATTAGACAATGTGTGAACATTATATTTGGTGCAAGCTAGAATAAGAGCGACAAAGCTCAAAATTATGGATGATGTAAAATGCATTCTGACTTAGAATGTCATAGATAATTGTGTTGTTAATGAAGACCTCGATGGAGTTGAGGAGCGGAAATTTTTCAAACTTTTCCTCATGATTCAGTCTTCTGATATTGAGGATGTATCTCTTGTCCCTGATTAGCAAAATGTTTAAGGTCTTGATATTTTGTTTGGACATCAGTAACCTCAATGAAGTAAGGCTGTAATACCATAAATGTTCAAGAAGCCTCAGATTTAAATTCTACATCATTAGAAAAATATCACTGACCTGAAGCATTACCTATTTCTTTATTCCCAGATGCCGCCAGACCAGGCAGATTTTCAATATCCATGGTATTTTAATTTTGTATTGGTGTGATATTCTTCTAATGAACTGCCTTACATACAGATGGAACATCACTCAAAGCTGTACCTTACCTTTTGGGAGGTCATTTTTGGACCTATGTGATCATTCAAGAAATGATGTGAATAGATTGCAACAAAAAGATTTTTGTTTAATGTTGGTATGATCATAGAGACAATTGAGATTCAGTCTATTTCGAATTGTAGCTAGAATATTGTAAATCCACTTGGCAAGACGCTGTGATTAAATAACATTTCCAAACTTTATTTCTTAATTCCAATAATAGCCATGCAATAACATAATTTATAAGGTGAAAAGGAGCAGCCTGACACAGCACTTATAATTGGTGCTACACACACATTCAGCTCCCTTTTTGATTCTTCCTGATCCAATTAAGATGCAGTTTAAAGAATCAGCTGGCACAACTTTTCTGAGCAGTCGGTTTGCACCAATTCGTTAGCGAAGTTGTAGAATTTTTGATTTCATAAAAACACTGTAGACTTAAATAACTACTTGTGCAAAGTGTCAGCTTTCCCTAAAGACTCAACAGCTGAGCTGTAAGAACAGTTAAGTTCCAGTTTTGTCATGTTTTTCAGAGAGTTAGTAGAGATCATTCAATTGGCCTTTGTTCCTGGATTAGAAAGTGAAAATCAGCTAGAATTTCTGTCCATAAATTCTCTCAAATGATTCACTAAAGATAAACGTTATTCATGAGGGTATTCTCTACTTCTGAGTAACCTCTGATTTAAAGTCTTTAGAAGTAACCAAAAGAAAAAGCTTTATTGAAACAGCTAAATAGCTTAATTGATGTACATTGGACACTTGGTACCTTAAAAGCTTTTTCATATCAAATAATAATTAAGGCATAACTGTGCAGTTGAGCAAGGTGTGAAGAGCTTCCAAAATCTCTGATGCCCCCCTTTTTATTGGAGGATTGGTGTTGTACAAGAGGATCACTTAGATGGATGGTTGCCACATACAGTTTATATAAATTTTGGCACATCCATATGCTATATTCATCAAGAATTAGAATATTTTAAAAAGTACCTACTAGTATCCATTTGTTGCAATTTGAAGAACTTTCTCAAACTAATGCAACTGGCAGAATCTTTAGTTTCAGTTTGAGGTCATGACTGTTTTTCTGTTTGGGCAAATTGGTTCAGGATTCAATGTAAAAATGGCTGAAAACACATTAACTGGTTTTAGGCATGACACAGTCTTGTCTTTAACATTTCATCTGCAGTTTTAAGTTGAGGTTATGCTGATATTGCTGACATAATTGGTGGAAACTAGATCACCTGATGTTCAACAGTGCAGACATGGGTGCTCCAGTAGTGTCTGTTTTATTTTGTATTTCCAGCATTCCCAATTTCATTTCTTAGTTAAAAATTTAATTAAACCAATATTTCCGCTAATTTGCAAATTTCATCAGGTACTGATGCAGTACAGTGTGATAATTTAAAACCAAAATTCTTACTTGTTCACCAGTGTAGAATTTCGGTTAAGCCTTGATGCAGGATGTTCAAACTATAAATGGTCAGCTCTGTATGATCACTGAGCTCTGATGATCTGGCCTGTGATTCGTTCCATTTGAATTTCACAGGTATGGAGTTTTGGAAAGGGCTCTTGTTATTACTGTGATTGCAATGGCGGATAAACTATTAATTCACAGAATGTGCACATCATTGATTAGGCCTGTATTTATTGCCCATCTCTCATTATACTTGAGAAGGTGCTGGTGAAATGCCTTCCTGAACTATTGGTGTGTATCTGATGCAGGTAGACCTACAGTGCTGTTAGGGAATTGGTTCTAGGATTTTGATCCAGTGATAGTTGAGCAGCATCGATATAGTTTCAAGTCAGATGGTGTGTGGCTTTGTGGGGAACTTGTGGCTGGTGGTCTTCCCATGTATCATCTTCTTTCTAAGTAGTAGAGGTTGAGTGTTTGGAAGGTGCTGTCTAAGGAGCTTTGTTGCAGTCATGGGTATACATGGCTGCCATTGCAGGCAGAAGGATGATATGCATGTGTTGCGCTTGTTTCAGGTCAACAGTATGAGTGATATCTAGTCATTAGTTCAGTTCTCAGGGCAGTACTCTGATGAATCAGAGTCAATGTGCCTGGTTAAGCATTTAAACAAAGCCTGGTAGTTAACTGTCTAGCAGTATTTGCTGCCTTCTCAATGGCAGTACCTCTACCAGAATATACTTGTCAACCAATCAGATTTCTCCTCTCCTCCAACTGAACTGTTGGTTTTCCCTTGAATTGGTATTCTTAAGAGTTATCCTGATGATTGCTAAATGAAAAGCTTTGACAAATGTTATTTCAGCAATAAAAAGGTATACTCACCATGTAATATCTTAGATTGGCCAAGCTCCATCGAGTGCCAGTGGTTGGTGCAGGTACCAGCTGGAACCCAGACTGCCTGCATTGACCTAAGTCGAGCCACCAAGACTTCAGTGTAGATTCAGTATAGGCTGAAGCCAACAATCGGAAGAGGAACCCCAGAAACCAAGAGCATAGGAGGTGAGGCCAGGAAGCAACAGCAGTGCCTGGGTGAAGCAGGGTCCAAGGGGAGAGGCAAGGCCCAAGGAGCAAGATCATGGGGAGGGATGTGAGTTGAGGTCAAGACCCGGGGACCAGCAAGACCCAAAGAGCAAAGTTGAGAGGAGAATCAAGGCTAGTGAGCAAGGCCTGACACCAGGGAAGGAGTTGAGGCAACAGGGAGGATGGTGGGGGCAATGGGAGAGAGACTGAAGTGCGAGAGGAAATATTATGAGAATATAGGCCACAGAAAGATTGCTTGGCAAATAATGTTAAAGTGAAATGTTTATACTACCAGTACTTGATTAACAACATTAATTTAAACAGATAAGTCGGCATTAAGTTAAGAGAAACTCCACGCATAGAGTTCTAGGGTATTATAGCACGTAAACAGACCTTTCGGTCCAACTCATCCATGCTGACCAAGCTTCCCAAACTAAAACTAGTCCCACTTGCCTGTGTTTGGCTCATATCCCTCTAAACTTTTCCTGTTCATGCACCTGTCCTGATGTCTTTTAAATGTTGTAACTGTACCTTCATCTACCTCTACCACTACCACTTCCTCTGACAGTTCATTCCACATATGAACCACCCTCTGTGTGAAAAAGTTGCCGCTCATATTCCTTCTAAATCTTTCTCCACTCACCTTAAAAATATGCCTCCTAGTTTTGAAATCCTTCACTCTAGGGAAAAAAACCTTTGCAATTCACTCTATCTATACCTCTCATAATTTTATAAACCTCAACAAAGTCACACCCCTCAACCACCTTGGCTATTGTGAAAAAAGTCCCAACCAATGCAGCCTCTCATTATAACTCAAACCCTCCAGGCCTGGCAACATCTTTGTAAATCTTTTCTGAACCATGTCCAATTTAATAATGCCGTTCCTGTGGCAAGGTGATCAGAACTGCACACAGTACAACCTCAAAAAGAAGTCCCAACTCCTATACTCAATCGTCTGAGCATCTGATAACAGTATGTCAATAAATAGGGCAATTAGCCAATCGCATTTAAGTATCCTGCAAGACTGCAAACCAACAAGTAAAATGCACTGATTGCCTTCAGTTTTATCAGTAAAATAGATGATTGGATGTACTCCTGGGATTAAGTTAGAGATTGAAAAATCAATAACTTGAAAAAAAATCAGATATGCTTTAAAAAATTAATCATGGTAGAAAAAGTAGTTTTATTTCTCGCCAGTTCAGCTGTTTAATAGTAATTGTAAACTTAGTATGCATTACAACCCGGTTACACATTATTCAAAAAAAAACTCTTCACAAATTTTTACATTGAGACTAAAGCATGGGTAGGCAAAATCTTGTTAGTCCAGTGACTTCTAATTGTTTACAATTTCAGGGAAGTCTTCAATAGTGCACTGTATGGAAAAACATAGTTTCACTGACAATAACTTCGGGATCCTGGTGTCTAAAACATGTTTAGATTGCCGTCACTTTTAGAACAGTAGTCATGGTGATTGCTGAAAATATCTTTCAGATTGCTATCCAAAATCAAAGCATGCATTTTGGCTTCATGGATGGTAGGTTTACTGTCAAAAGTTTGCACTCCTTGAACAGAGTTTGGAACCAGTTTGGCAATAATAATTTTCTGCTTGGAATATTTGATGTGGCCATGTCTTCCCAAATTTGATCATATATTTTGACAGAGCTACTGAACTGTAAGGGAATTGGTATACTGGATAAATAAACCTGGATTTAAAATTCAAACAGCAAGAAGCTGGATTGTATTGTCTTGTGAAAGTATCAATCTATTTTTGTAATTGAATGTATTTCAGCTGAAAATACATTATGGTTTGAAACTTGATAAAACCAGTTCTCATGTTTATTTTGGAGTCTGTATGTGTGAATATGCACCAGTTGGAGTCACTAAAATGAATTGAGCTGTTGAACTGGAAAATTGTCAAAACTGTTCACAATTTTATTACTGTTTGATTTCAAGTTATTGTTCTATATTTTGTAATTTCAGAATGGTTTGTGATTTCAAATAGTAACTCCACTCCCCTACCAAATTTAAGTAAAGGTATTAATTGCAGACCTTTGAAGTTATGCGATATTACCCCTCAAATGATATTCAATATGGATGTCACTCTGAAAAGAACTTTGGCATTAAATATATATTGTGTTTGAGATGTTTTTGCAGTGGTTCTTTTGCTTTGCTGTTGATTTGGGAATGTGTATTTTGGGTCTGTGGGTAAATTAACTGAAATTTTCTGTTCTATCAACTTTATTCCAAATAGCTAGAACTGAGGAAGCCCCTTTCCCCTTTTTTTTATTTACTAGTGGAATGTGGGTGTCGCTGGCTGGCCAGCATTTGTTGCCTGTCCCTAGTTACCCTTGAGAAGGTGGTAGTAAGCTGCCTCCTTGAACTGCTGTAGGTAGAAATTCTGTCATGCATCATCCAGTCCTCCCTACATTTGATGATCTGTGAAGTATTAGTGATTTTTGTCCAATATGCTATCCAGAAGTTAATTTCTTGCTTCAGTTATTTGTATGAAGGTTTTTCTTCCTAAACTAGTCCTTAAAGTTGTCATTTACTAGTTTAAGCTTATGCTCTGTACCTGTTAATGGTTTACCTGCATATATTGGCAAAGAAGTCAGAAACAGGCTATTTGGTCCGGACGACATGTGCCAGTTTTAATGTTCCCAGTAAGTCTTCCTCCATCTACGTTCAATTAAACCTTTCAACATATCTTTCTGCTTCTTTCTCTGTGTTTTTTTAATCTTTCCCTCAAATATATCTCTGCTAATTTGCTCAACTACACCAAGTAGTAGCAGATTTTTAGTGTCACCATAGAAATCATGTTCTGGATTTACGTTCACCACGCATGCCTTTAGTTTTGAGATTTCCTGCATGACTCCTTGAGGTATTGGGGTGTCAGTGTAAAATGGGATTTTCACCCTGCCTTATCTAGATTCTTAATGGATCTGAAGTAAATTTCTCTAATTTGAATATTTATTCATGTATGACACCATAAACAGTAGTACCGTTCTTGTCCTTTCCAAGAGACGTTTCTTGAACTGTGGGCGTTGGAAAGCCATGCATTTCAATTAAAGCAAAGCTCAGTCTTGCCCTCAAAACCCATAGGTACATTTCTGGAGGATGCAATTGGATATCAGCATAATTATAGCCTTTTTAACCAAAACACCCTCAACTTTACCTCAGACCACTTACAATGACAACTTGCATTTATATGGTGCCTTTACATTTAAAACACCAAAAGGTGCTTTGCAGCAGTACAAACAAATAAATGTTGATAGTAACGGTGGCATGGTGGCTCAGTGGTTAGTACTGTTGTCTTACAGCGCCAGGGACCTGGGTTTGCTTCCACCCTCAGGCGGCTGCATGTGCGGAGTTTGAACATTCTCCCTGTGTCTGCATGGGTTTCCTTCAGGTGCTCCGGTTTCCTCCCATCGTCCGAAGATGTGCGGGTTAGGGTGATTAGCCATGGGATATGCAGGGTTACAGGGATGGAGTGGGTCTGGGTGGGATGTTCTTCAGAAAGTCGGTGTGGACTTGATGGGCCGGATGCGCTGCTTTCACACTGTAGGGGTTCTGCGATTCTATTATAAAGCCAAGGGAGCCAATGAAATTTGTTTTAAAGAATGTCTTTAAGGAGAAGAAGGAAAGAGAAAGAGCTAAAAAATTCAAAGAGGGAATCTTGGGTTAGAACCTAGAAAGCTGAAGGCCTCATCAGCATTGAGGCAATAGGGAGTAGGGTATAACGAGGCCAGAGTTGTAAACAGAGTTCTTCGAAGGTTGTCCTCTGGAGAAGCACACAAGGATAAATTTAATCTTGAGGCATTTGACTGAGAGCTGACATCCATCATCGAGCACAGGGATATGGGTGAACAGGACTTCATGCAAGTTAGAATACAGGCAGCAGAGCTTTATATGAGCTTACATGTCCAGGAAGAGTGTCCTGCAGTTAGCATCATGAAGAAGCAATCTGGGCAGAGTATCTTGGGGTCGGCATCTTGCAGAAGCAGTCTGGACAGTGTGTCTTACGGGCAGCTTTGCAGTGAAGCTGTTTGGCAGAGTGTCTTTGGGGCAGCTTTGCAGTGAAGCCATCTGGAAAATTTTTCCTGTAGTCAGCATCACATGGAAGCAGTCTGGGCAGAGTGGTCGTTGAACACTTGCGGTGCAGTGGTCACCTTTGAGGTAAGAGACCTAGGTTCAAGCCCATCTACTCCAGAGGTGTGTAACAACATCTCTGAATGGACTAATCAGAAAATCTCCCTATAAAAAGGACTGGGCAGAGTATCTTATGGTGAAACAGCCTGGGCAGAGTGTCTTGCGGTCAGTTCTTGTTGGAAAAACAAACAAGAATGACACCTCACATCTGTAAATTAATTGGCTGGTAAGAAGCTGCTGTTATGCTATAATTAAATTGCCATGAATTATTAAGCACCAGAAATAAATGAAGGTGAGGCCCAATGTAGTAAAGTAATGAGTAAGCCAAAGTAGGATAAAGGAAGGAGAATAAACTTCATGTAAGTTTAAGACTGACTAGATATGACACGGGAGCTGAGTCCTGTGTGTTACATGACCTATAGTATGAGGGAGACCTTAAACACTGTTGGCTGTTTGGATGACCACATCTGCAGGAAGTGCAGTCCATTTGATTTGCTTGAATGCTGGATTTTTGAGCTTGAGCATCGGTTGTGGAAGGCTGAGAGTTACATTGATAGTACATTGTTAGATGTGGTCACTGCACAGTTTAAGGAGGTGCAGTCAGTGACGGAATGGGTAACCATCAGTCAGAAGAAAGCACCAAAATGCATCTCAATTGAGAACAGTTTTCTGTGTTAGAAGATGGTGAGAGTGAATGGTCCTGTGGGGAGTGCAGTCAGAGCCCAGTCGCAGATGCGGAAGCAGAAAGATAGGATGAATAATAATGTTTGGAAAGGGTTATAATCAGGTGTTTCTGCAGAGGTAGGTGTAACGCAAGGATGGTGTGTTGCCTCCCTGGGACCAGGGCCAAAACTGTCCCTGAATGACTGCAGAGTATTATTAAGGGGGATAAAAAAACAATCAGAGGTTGTGGCTGTTGTTGGAACCAACAACATAAGTATAAAGAGGTTTGAGGTCCTGCAACGAGAATTTAGGGAGCTAGGTAGCAGATTAAAAAGCAGGACCACAAAGATTGTAATCTCTGGGCTACACCTGGTGCCACGTGCTAGGGAGTATAGGAATAGGTGGACAGACCAGATGAATGTGTGGCTGAAGACTTGGAGCAGGAGGGAAGGTTTTTTGATTTTTGGATCACTGGGCTTGTTTCTGGAGGATGTGGGATCTGTTCAAGTCCTACAGGTTGCACCTGAACTGGAAGGGCGCCAACATCTTTGTGGGGAGAAAGGGTCTGAGGAAGGGTCACTGGACCTGAAACGTTAACTCTGTTTTTGCCTTCACAGGTGCAGCCAGACCTGCTGAGCTTTTCCAGCAACTTTATTTTTGTTCCTGATTTACAGCATCTGCAGTTCTTTCAGTTTTATCTTTGAGTGGAGGTTTGTTGGTGGGACTTTAAGATAAGTTGGTAGGAGAATGGGATACAGAGTGGAGGTACAGAATGGGATGATGCACACACAAGTATAAAAGAAGAACCAAACGCGTCTAGACGGCTGTCTGAATATAGTCAAGTTAAGGCACAAGGGAGCTTTGTAAGGCTAGATGGCATTTTAATGCAAGGAGTCTTGCAGAGGAGGCAGATGAGTCAAAGGTGTTATGGGGATATGACATCATTACTATCACAGTGATGTGGGTGACGGAGAAGCAGGACTGGCAGCTCAATATTTTAGATATAGAAATTTTAGGGAAGATGGGGGATTTAAAAGAGGAGATCGTGTTGCAATATTGATCAAAGAGTCAATTACTATATTAAGGAGGAATCATATCTTAGATGATTCCTCAAGTGTGGCCATATGGGTAGAACTTAAATTGGCAATCACTTTGGAGGTATACTTTAGACCTCAGGGAGAATCAAAAAGATGGGTATGTCAATAACACTCGGAGAAGTGTTAAAATAAGAAGGTAATAAGAGGGGATTTCAGCTTCCCCAATATTAACTGGGATCGATGAAGTGTGAAAGGTTCAGAGGGGGCAGAATTTTAAAAATGTGTCCAGGAGAGCTTTAAAAGTCAGCGTGTAGAAAGCTCTGCAAGAGAGGGTCAGTGCTGGACCTCGTGTTAGGGAATGAAGCCTGGCAAACGGCAGATGTGACAGTGAAGTTGCATTTCAGTGTTGATGACTATAATAGAGTAAGATTTAAGGTAATAATGGATAAGACCAAGTTGGATTAGAACTAAAGGTTCTGAACTGGGGGAGGCTGATTTTAATAAGACAAGTCAGGCTCTGGCCAAATGGGACCGGAAGCAACTACTTGTATGAAAGTTTACATCAGAGCAGTGGGAGACATTCAAAAGGGTATTGGTGAGAGTGCAGGACCAACATGTCCCCATTAAGACAAAGGGTGAGACCAAGTAGTGCCGACAACTCTAGATATACAGGATTGAATATGGGAAGAAAGAAAAAGCTTATGGTATATACCAAAAGCTCAAAACAGTGGGATGCTCAAGAGAAGTATAAGGTGTGCAGGGGTTTGTTTAAAATAAAATTAGGAGACCAAAGAGGTGTCGTGAAAAAAAACGCTAGTGGGTAAGATTAAAGAAAATCCAAAGGCATTTTATAACTACATTAGGGACAAGAGAATAACTGGGGAAGAGTCGGATCCGTTAAGGACTAAAAGTGACCATCAGTTTGGATCCAGAAGGCATAGCTAAGGTTTAAATGAGAACTTGAAGTTTGTATTCACTCTGGAGAAGGATGATGTAGGTGTAGAAATCAGAGAAGGGGCAATGGTACACTTGAAAATATTAGAAATGAGAGAGAGGAGGTATTAGCAGTTTCAGTGGTCTGAAAATTTGCAAGATTTTGACCCAGCAACAGTGAAGGAAGGAAGATTATATTTCCAAGTCAGGATGGTGAGTGACCTAGACTGGAACCCGAAGGTGGCGGTGATGTCTGAATGTGCTCCAAGGCCGTGATATAATTTCAAGGCATAATGGTCACAGATTATCAAAATGATACAGCTCAAAAGAAATTAATTTGGTTTATTGTGTCTAAGTAGTCTGTTGATAAAGCTATTCAGTTAGCTTTGCAATTTTGTTTCTTTTAAATATTCATATAATATTAACTTAAAAGATACTTTGAATCTATTTCAACCACCCTTTCAGGAAATGCATTTCAGATTATGACAACTTGCTGTGTTTATAAAGAAAAATAGTTTGTAAATTGCTCAAATAGGTGGTTTGTTACACTTGCTGATCATCATTTTTTGTATTTTCTTTTGCTTATTTGGCACAGTCTTCCATCACATTCCCAGCCAGTCTTTCCTCTGCGTGCTCGCTTTATTTAGTGAGGTAGCAGCTAATCCACAGAAGGCTTCCTGGCTGATTAGTCTTTTTACACCATTATGTAATAAAAAAGTCCTTTGAATAAGCTTTCAACACAGACTTTTAATTAAATTGAATCATCGATTTAATTTCAGATTTTAACTGCCAAACCAGTTTGAGACAAATGCATAATTATAGTCACCCAGCCTAATTAGTACGTAGTACTTCCATTTATCACATGTTATGCAGATTTGATCAAATTAATACTTGCTGATCTCAAGATGTTCAAACTTTATTTTGTAAACAAAAACAGAAATTGCTGGAAAAGGTTAGCAGGTCTGGCAGCAGCAATAGAGGGAAATCAGTGTTAACGTTTTGGATCGAGTGACCCTTCCTCAGAACTGATATTAGCTTGGAAAATGTTGGTTTATGTGCAGAAGATAGGATGGGGGAGAGAGGGTAACGAATAAACAATAGGTAGGATGGAGCCCAAAGAAAGTGAATAGTTGGACAAAGAAAGGACTGGATATTGATCTGGCTAGGAGGTTGAATAGCTGTTAATGGGGACTATTAGTGGCTGACAATGGGTTCTGTGTAACAGCAGACTATGTGATAAAAGGCCTGGTGTGTTACGGTTGGAGCAAGGACAGTCGAGAGCTCAAGCCCTAAAGTTGTTGAACTCTATTTTAGTCCAGAAGGATGCAGAGTCCCCAAGTGGCAAATAAAGTGTTGTTCTTCGAGCTTGCACTGAGCTTCACTGGAGCACTGCAGCAAGCCTGAGACAGATGTTGGCCAGGGAACAGGGTGGTGTGTTAAACTGGCAGGCAGCTGGAAGCTCAGGGTCTTTTTTTGCAGACAGAATGTAGGTGTTCTGCGAAGCAATTATCCTGTCTGTGCTTCATTTCCCCATTGTAGAGGAGATCCCACAATGCAGGCAGTGAATGCAGTAGACTAGATTGTGTGAAATGTGGGTAAAGCGCTGTTTCACCTGGAAGATATGTTTGGGCCCTTGCTTACTGAGGAGGGAGGAAGTAAATGGACAAATGGTACACCGTCTGTGGTTGCAGGGGAAAGGGGCATGTTGGGAGTGAAGGAAGAATGGTCCAGGGTGTCCCTGAGGGAATGGTCCCTGTTAAATGCTGACAAGCAAGGGGAGGGGAATATGTGTCTTCTATTCTTATCACCAAAGTGCCTAACCTCTCACTTTCCCACATTGTTATTCCATCTGTCACTACTTTAGCCACTCTCCCAGCCTGTCCAAAGTCCTTCTGCAGCCTCCCAGCTTCCACAACAACACCTGATCCTCACCTATCTTTGTGTCATTTGCAAACTTAGCAACAATACCCTTTGTTCTTTTCATAGAATCCCTACAGTGTGGAAACAGGCCATACAGCCCATCGAGTCCATACCTGACCTCTGAAGAGAATCCCACCCTACCCTATCCCTGCATTTCCCACCCTAGGCACTATGGGCAATTTAGCATAGCCAATCCACCTAACCTAGACTGTGGAAGGAAACCCGGAGCATGTGGAGGAAGCCCACGCAGACACGGGGAGAATGTGCAAACTCCACACAGACAGTCACCTGAGGTTGGAATCGCACCTGAGTCCCTGGCCCTGTGAGGCAGCAGTGCTAACCACTGAGCCTCCGTGGTGCCCCTCTTTTGTCCAGAACCTTAAGGTATAATATGAATAGTTGTGGTCCCACCACTGACCCTTGCGGAATCCCACTCATCACCAGCTGCCAGCCTGAAAAAATGCCCCTTTTATCCCTACTGTCTGCCTTCTACCAGTCAGCCATCAATCTATCCATGCCACTACTTTGCCCCTAACACCATGGGCTTTTATGCTATTTAGCAGCCTCCTGTCTGACACCTTGTCACAGGGCTTCTGGAAAACTAAATAGATCACGAGCACTGGCTCTCCTTTATCTAACTTACTCATTACCTCCTTAAAGAATTCTAACAGATTTCTCAGTCATGATCTCCCTTGGGAGAGTGGCTAAAGAAGCCATGCTGACTCAGCCCTATCTTCCAAGTAGTCTGCAATCTCATCTTTAATAATGAATTCTAAAATCTTATCGACGACAGGACAGGCTGCCTCCCTCCCTTCTTAAACAGGGGTGTGCTATTAGCCATTTTCCAGTCCTCTGGGACCCTCTCTGACTCCAGTGATTCCTAAAAGATTCACCACCAATGCCTCCACAACCCCCTCAGCACCTTTCCTTCAGAATTCTGGGGTGTTGTCCATCTGGTCCAGATGATTAATCTACCTTCAGACCTTTCAGCTTCAGTAGCAGCATCTCCTATTGATGGCCACTACGCTCATCTTTGCCGCCTAACTCTCTTGAAGTTCTGCTATGCTGCAGAGGTCTTCCACTGTGAAAATTGATGCAAAGTACCTATTCAGTTCCCCCGCTATTTCTTTGTTCCCATTACGACTTCTCCAGCCTCATTTTCCGGTTTTCCAAAGCCCAACACTTGCCTCTCTCTTCTTTTTTAGCTTAAAAACCCTTGCAATCTTCTTTTATATTACTAGCTAGCTTACTTTCATATTTCATTATCTCCCCTTATTGCTTTTCTCATTATTTTCTAATTTTTAAAGGCTTCTCAATCCTTTGGCTTTCCACTAATCTTCACCATATTGTAAGCTTTTTCTTTTTCTTTTAAGCTCTTCCTGACTTTCCTTGTCAGCTGTGTTTGCCTCGTCCTTCTCTTAATATGTTTCTTCTTCCTTGGGGTAAATTTCTGCTGTGCCTCCCGAATTACCCCCAGAAACCACTGGCATTGCTGCTCCACTGTCTTCCTTGCTCAGCTCCCCTTCCAATCAACTTTGACCAGCTGCTCCTACATCTCTTTGTCGTTACCTTTACCCAGTTGTACTGCAGTCACATCTGATTCCAGCCTCTCCCTCTCAAATTGCTGGGAGAATTCTGTCATATTAGGGTCACTGCCCCCTAGGGGATCCTTCACCTCCAGCTCCCTAATCCTGTCTACCTCATTACACGTCACCAAATCCAGCATTGCCTGTACCCTAGTTGCTGTGCCACAGCCTGCTCCAAAAAACATATAGACATTGCCTGAATTCCATTTCTTGAGATCTTCGACCAACCTGATTTTCCCAGTTCAGCTGTATGTTGAAGTCCCCCATGATTATTGTACTAGTGCCTTTCTTACATGCATTTTCTGTCTCCTGATTTTTTTCCCCACATCCTAACATTGACATGGTGGCTCAGTGGTTAGCACTGCTACCTCACAGCGCAAGGGACTTGGGTTCGATTCCACCCTCAGGCGACTATCTGTGTGGAGTCTGCACATTCTCCCTGTGTCTGCGTGGGTTTCCTCCCACAGTCCAAAGATGTGCAGATGTCCAGGCTAGGTGGATTGACCATGCTAAATTGCCCGTAGTGTCAGGGATTTGTAGATTAGGTGGGTTATAGGGGATGGGTCTGGGTGGGATGCTGTGAGGGTTGGTGTGGACTTGTTGGGCCGAAGGGCCTGTTTCTTCACTGTAGGGATTCTATGATTGATTCTAACTACTCATGGAAGGCCTGTACACAACTCCCATCAGGTCTTTTCTTTCCCTTTGAGTTTCCTCAACTCTACCGACTCAAATGCCATGCCTTCTGACACTGTCAGTTCTTGTTATTGTAATAATTTCACTTCTTATTAACCAGGTTACAGTGCCCCCTCTGCTATCTGCCTGTCCTTTCAACAGGACGTGCATCCTTATTTAGTTATATTAGATATTTAGTCCCCATCGCTGATCCATTTGTAACCACATCTCCGATACACACAAATTAGGTTCCCTTCTTGAAGGTAGACATTGCTGGGCACTTTTATGGTAGAAATGTTAGCCATAATTTATCAGCTCAAGTCTGAATGTTCTAGATACAGATGGAGACTGCTTCAACATCTAAGCATCTAAGGGTTACGAGACTGAATGTTGTGGAATAATCAGAAAACATCTACATTTTTGACCTCTGGATGGGAGGAGGGTCAGTGTGGAAGTAGGTGAGGATGATTGGGCCTAGGTCACTTCCCTGAACAATTCACGTTGTGATGTCCTTTAACTGAGATTATTAACCACCGGCAACCACAGCTGTCTTACCATGTGTTGAGTATGACCCAACCAGAGGTGAGTTAACCACCCTGATTCCCATTTGCTTCAATTTTGATGGGGCTACTTGATGCCACACTCAGTCAAATGCTGCCCTAATATCTAGGGAAGTCACTCTTGCCTCCCATGTGGAATTCAGCTCTTTTGCTTCATGTCCAAAGGAGTTTAGTAGGCCCGGCAGAAACAAAACTGAATGTCAGAAAACACATTATTGCTGTGTGAATATCGCTTGATAGCACTATCAACAACATTTCCACCATTATTGATCAAGAGTAGAGTAGTGGAGGGGTAATTTTCTCGGTTGGATTTGTTCTGATTTTTGCGGAATCTCTCCACATTTAAATAACATCCTGCCTTTCTCTACTTTCTGCAAATATGGCAACCTGACATTTTCCACATTTTACTCCATCTGCTTTTTTTTTGGGCCTAATCTCTTAAACTATCCACATCACTTTATAGGCTTCTTGTATTTTCATCGTAATTTGCTGGCCTAACTATTTTTGAATTGTCAACAAATTTGCAGTTGGCTCCTTCATCCCAGTTATCAACATAGATCAAAAATAGTCCGGAGCCCTGCATGTATTCCTGTGGTACTCCATTAGTTGCAGTTTGCCAAGTTGAAAGTGACCCATTTATCCTGAATTAGTCAATCTGCTATCATTACAAATATCACGACGTTTGTAGTAAGCTTTATGTGGAATCATACTGAATGCCTTTGGAAATCTGCTGGTTTCCCTTTATTCACCCTGCTTGTAACATCATCAAAGAACCATGAAAAATTTATCAACAATGATCTCCCTTTCACAGAAACACATTGATTCTGCCTACTAAGCAATTCCAGGCTCAGTTCTCGTCCTAGTAAGCACAGAGTGCCAGAAACAGCACAACTCAATGATATAAAGGCAGAACCTGCTCGAAATTTTCAGCAGATCTTGGCATGACTGTGGAGAGAGAAAAGCGGCAACTATGTTTAAAGTCTGTGACTTAATATCACAACTCTTCTGAGCTATAAATTAACACTTGTTGGAAGTGCAACTATAAATAGTAGAGGGCAAGATTAGATGCAAGTCTGGTTCACTACTTCCTCTGGACGTACTGTTCTAGGTTCACATGTTGAAAGATGGTTACTTGGGCAGAGGAGGTAGAGTAATATCAGAGATAACAAGGTGTAGAGCTGGATGAACACAGCAGGCCAAGCAGCACCAGAGGTGCAGGAAAGCTGATGTTTCGGGCCTAGACCCTTCTTCAGATTGTTATCTCTGATATTACTCTATCTCCTCCGCCCAAGTAACCATCTTTCAACATGTGAACCTAGAACAGTACGTCCAGAGGAAGTAGTGAACCAGACTTGCATCTAATCTTGCCCACTATTATTTATAGTTGCACTTCCAACAAGTGTTAATTTATAGCTCAGAAGAGTTGTGATATTAGGTCACAGACTTTAAACATAATTGCCGCTTTTCTCTCTCCACAGACACGGCAAGATCTGCTGAAAATTTCGAGCAGGTTCTGCCTTTATATCATTGAGTTGTGCTGTTTCTGGCACTCTGTGCTTACTAGGATGAGAACTGAGCCTGGAATTGTTTAGCAGGCCGAGGGCCTAGGCCCGAAACGTCAGCTTTCCTGCACCTCTGATGCTGCTTGGCCTGCTGCTTTCATCCAGCTCTACACCTTGTTATCTCAGATTCTCCAGCATCTGCAGTTCCTACTATCTCTAGAGTAATATCAGCGCAATCCGTGCCTGTGTTCAAATTCTTACTGTTGAATGTGTGTTATTTGAGCAAATCGCACTGATTCTGCATTTGAATACTTACGTTTTTTGACTCCCAACGAGGTTAAGCATGTGCAATTTATATTTGAAAAAAGTTGATTTTGAAGTTTAATAAATGTGAGCAAATGAACACACCTTTTGAATGGCTCCTTACTCCTGTGAATGCTCACTGTTTTGAACATGCAGTGAGATTTTATTTTATTTTAATGAATGAAAACATTAAATGCATGCTGCAAGTGGCTGTATGATGGATACTCTTGCTCAAGAAATATCCAGTTGAATTGTATCATGAGATTTGTGAAATTAATGATCTGATGTTTCCTCTGGCAATGCTGTATATACTCAAAAATGCACTAGGGTGTCACCTAAGGTTAAATCTTCAAACCCAGAAGTGGGATCCCTAGGCTTTCAGCCTTGGAGGTGAGTGATGAAACCTTTATCAAGTTGATTATGTGGGGGTTGTTTCAAACAAATACAGCAGTATGCAATTCAAATGTCTCCAATCACAGCCTTTTGCACAATTTTGTGACTGCAACTAGGCGTATGATCCTCGCTTAGGGTACTGTACAGTGTTGACATGTGAGAGGTCTCGGGTTCAACTCCCGGATAAGCCCAGGTTTCTTGCTTCGCTTTGCCTTCCCTGCTTTTCTAGTGGTTGAGCTTCAGCACTTTCACCACCAGGGCCTGTGTTCGATTTGCAGTCAGGGAATAGAAGTTCTATTCAGGGGCGGCCAGGTGGCTTAGTGGTTAGCACTACTGCCTCACAGCATCAGGGACCTGGGATCAATTCCACCCTCGGGCGGCTGTCTGTGTGGAGTTTGCACGTTCTCCCTGTGTCTGCATGGGTTTCCTCCTTTTACTCCAGTTTCCTCCCACAGTCCAAAGATACGTGGGTTAGGTGAATTGGCCATGCTAAATTGCCCATAGCGTCCAGGGGTGTGTATGTTAGATATGGGAAATGCCAGGATACAGGGAAAGGGTAGGGGAATGAGTCTGGGCGGGATGCTCTTCGGAGGGGCGATGTGGACTTACTGGGCTGAATGGCCTGTTTCCACACTGTAGGGATTCTATGATCTATGCATTGTCCTTTGCAAACTTGGATGTCAGTAGAATTTTATAGTCTTTTTCTGTTTAATTCTAGAATTAATGATCCTGGTGTCACAAACTTTCAGTTTTAACAATGAACATAATTGTTTACATAATTATTTTCTACAAACATTTCTTTTTTGATTTGATTTATTGTCACATGTACCTAGGTACAGTGAAAAGTTTTTTTTTGCATGCAATACAGGCAGATCATACCATACAAAGTACTTTAGAGTAATAGAACAGAATGAAGAATACAATGTTACAGCTGCAGAGAAGGAGCACAAAGAGTGCGATCAACATTAAATTTAAAATTTGAGAGGTCCAGTTTGAAGTCTAATAACATTGGGAAAGGAGCTATTCTTGAATCTGTTGATACGTGTGTTTAAGATTTTGCATCGTCTGCCCAACGGAAGAGGTTGGAAGAGATTATAATGTAGGTGGGAGGAGTCTTTGATTATATTGGATTACCTTCTGGAGACAGCGGGAAGTATAGATGGAGTCAATGGAAGGAAAATTGGCTTGTGTGATGGACTGAGCTGTGTTCACAATTCTCTGTAGATTTTACCATCCTTGGCAGAGCAGTTGCCATGCCAAGATGTGAAGGATCTGGATAGAATGCTTTCTATGGTGCGTCTAAAAAAACTGGTAAGCATTTTTATGGACGTGATGAATTTCCTGAGCCTCCTGAGAAAGTAGAGGTGCTGTTGTTGGTGGTCATCACTCCTAGGAACTTGATGCTTTCTGTAGCTTATCAAATAACTTTATGTTATTCTAACTAACTTTTAAGGTTTAGTTCTGTCAATACTGTCATATTCTTTACTTTTGGAACTCCAGTAAGACCTCTAGTCCTCTTATCTTGCTAGTCTTTTCACAGTATATTTGACAGTAATTGTTAGTGTCCTGTGCCTTCTCTTTAATGTTGCTTGCTCCCAACCTATCTAGAGACATTTCTTTGCGAACGTTTTAGGAAGCTGAACATGTTCCATTCTGATTAATTATTTATGTTGTCTCTCTGTTAGTGTGAATTAGTAATTCCTTTGTGGCATTGAAAGAGGGTTTGTCAAGACTAAAAGTCATCTTCACATCAAGTGGTTGGAGGGCAAGAGGATAGTGAAGACCAAGATGTGAAATGTTATTCAGTTCTCAATTAGAAGTGATACGTTTTTGTATGTAATTTTGTAATAGTTTTCTACTTATGTAAATATGTCATGCCCTCATCCAAGAAACTTCTTAGAACAAAAAATATTGTAGCTCGAAAGTTTGCGACCTTGTAATTGACATTGGTTTGAACTCAACTGAGGTTTATGTGACAGTTAGATTTTGATGTTTTAAAGAGAAGAACAATACCTTGTGTTTTATATGTTATTGCATTCTCATTACACATTTTTCCTCTGTTCACTTTAGGTTGTATACTGAGTAATGAAAGATTTCTCAGTTTGTTGAAAAGTTGAAAGTAGAAGGTCTACTGTTCGGGGTATGTCTACAAGTAACATTTCACATCTGGGTATCCAGTTCATAATCCAATAGAGAATAAGCCTCCAAAGAACTCAAATATGTAGTCTATTTTGCCACTCCAATTTGTTTGTGTCGTGCACTGCCATGGATTCTGTCTTCCAGTAGGATCTTGCTGGGCACAATATCACTGTATTGCATCAGTAACTATGTTTCAAAAGTTCTTGGCAGTAAAGTGCTTTGTCCTGTGATCATGAAAGCAACAGGTTTTCCTTTTTTCACTTTCTCTCTCTTTCTCCCCTCTGCTGCTGCACCTCTGCCCCCTTTTTATTTCTTTCATCTTCCCTCTCTGTCTTCAGTTTTCTCACTTACGCTCCAGAGCTGCAGCAAAGCTGAATGAGGGTTTGTATGGCCCATGTTTCTGAAGAAGCTGGGCTGGAAACACCTGACCAGAATCATCAAGTAGCATCAGAGTAGGCGAAAGATCAAGCAAAATAGGAAATGAACAATGATTGCTGCTCCACAGAAGATTCAGACCATTATAGATAAAATGGACAAAATTAAAATAAATCCTTGACATGCCCTTTGTAGAATAGGTGTTCTTGATGTATAAAATGTGTAACACCGTGTAGCTTGTGGCCCTTTTGTTAGTTTGATTTCTGCATCATGATGTACCACAACAATATTGTCCTGGTTTGTAAGGCTGTTGTTTTGACCACCCTCCTGTACTGCAACAAAATTTGGACCATCTGCCAACATCACATTAAGATCCTTAAGAGCTTCTACCAGCAATGCCTACATCAAATCCTGAGGATCAAATGTGAGTAATGCTGGACCAATGCGAGCATCCTCCTTGAAGCTGTATCTATCAGCCTCCCTTGGCAGGTTCTCTTTATTGGCCAACACTTAAAGGGAAGCCAAAAGAAAAGGTATAAGGATGCAATCAAGGTCACCCTAAAACACAGTGGCATTGACATAACCGATTTGGAGAAAGCTGCTAACAACTCAGTGTGATACCTCCAGTTCTATAAAGGCGCAACCCACTTTGAGACTCAGCAACTCAGCCATGAAGTGGAATGGCGATGGCAGAGGAAGGAGAAGGAAACCGACCCAGAATTGTAAATTCCATTTCCCCACACAATGTTGTGCCTCCATAGCTGAACAATTTGTGGATCAAAAATTGGACTTTCTTATCTGAAAACTCATCTAGCTTGAGAGACATCATCCTCGATTCTGAGAGACCACTAATGGCATCAATGCTCCCACAGGCAAGATCATCACATCTTGGTTATTGTTCATTTTACTGCAGGAAGACTTTTTCTGTATTGAGCTGTTGTGTGTTGTTTTGTGGACTATTGTCTGTGTGATTTTGTCAAATGTTACAGAAGAAATCCAAATGAAAGCTACTTATGATATTGCTGAGCAACTTCCATTGGTGTCTAATTTTTCCACTTGTTTTGCAAGATGAATTCAGAATACAGTATTAGTGCAGCCGATTCAAATAAGCGTAGTTGCTGTAAAGTCATAGACATAGATTTAATGTAACTGCGCTTTGTTGAACAGCATTGCTGGCAGTACAGGGAGGCTGGACGAGTACTTGCTACTTTTGCTGATTTTCCCTGTTTAATTTTGTCGCTAGTGCCAGTTAATTCAAAACAAGGAACAAAAGAAGAATTCAGCGATTCTAGTACAGGATCCTTTCATCATTGTCTCTTACGTTCTTGCCATGAGTGGAAACCCCTGTATTCTAAAATAGATACAGTTTTTTTAGATATTGAGGCCGCTGATTTTATGGGAGGAGGGAGTATTCAAATCCTATGACTGGCAGATGAGCGAGCGCTTCAGCTTTCTAGACTCAGACTGAGGCAGAATTATCCAGATTTTATAAGTTAGAACTGTAATTCATTGCATGTACTGTAAAGCACTTTTGGAAGGCTATTATTGTGGCAGTAAAAGGTGCTTTAATTGAATTCCTCTCACGCAGTAGAAGACTTAGGCACTTGACATGTTCTGTCAATCACTAAATAATATTTCAGTTCAATATTTATTTATCAGCAACATTAGTGAAATTATCATTCACAACATAAACTGGGACCTTCAGTGTCAGTATATAGCCATTTTTAAACTGAATTTTATTATTGTATTGCCCAGACTGAAATGCTAAACTAGATAAATGAAAGATTATTTGAAGGAAAAATAAGTCATTCCAGTGGAGAGCAATTAAGGAGAAACTTGTTACAAATATCAAATGTTACGTTGTAGATGGAGGCCATTCAGACTGTCACACTTGACATGGCTTTTAGAAAGATCTTTACTTTCTCTCAATTTTGTGCCCATTCCAATCATTTTAAATGCTTTCAGATATTTTGAGCATTGTCCTTTCTTAAAAAAAAAGTCAATCTTTTTTGGACTGTAAAGGATAGGTCATGGTACTTTCTAAATGGTGTGATGTTAAATACTGTGGCTGTCCAAAGAAACTAGGAGGTGCACAGATCTTTAAAATGTCACAAACAGGTGCAGAAACTAATCAAGAAAGCTAATAGAATGCTGGCCTTCACATCTTGAGGACTGGAATACATGCAGAGGTTATGCTGTAGCGACACTAAATTCTGGTTAGACTCCACTCGGAGTACTTGGAGCAGACCCGTGCAGCACACATAAGGAGGATATATTGGCCTTGGAGGGAGTACCACGTTGGTTTACAAGAATGATACCTGGACCTAACCCCTTAACTTGTGAGGAGAGATTATACAAATTAGGTCTGTTTTCTCTAGGATTTAGAAGGTTAACGCATGACCTGATCAAAGACTTCAAGTTATTAACAGGAAAAGACAGGGTAGATAAAGTTAAACTAATTACATTGGTTGAGGATTCTAGAACGTGGGGCCATAGACTGAGAATTAGTACCTGACTGTTCAGGAGAGACGTTAGGAATCACGTCTACATGTTAGAGTTGGTAGATGTTTGGAACTCTCTTTGACAAATGTGAATCAGTTGCTAAATCAGATACTGAATCAGTTAATTTTAAATCTGAGATATATACATTTTTGTTAAGCAGAAGTATGAAGAGATATGGACCAAAGGAAAATGTTTGGAATTGGGCCACATATCAGCCATGATCTCATTGGATGATGGAACAGACTCCAGGAGCTCCTGTTCCTATGTTCCTAATCTTCAGTGGCAATGAATATGCCAGTCAAGACCATGTGCAGTGTTTGGATCAAGTAAGATTAGAGGGTGTGGCAAATTGGGTACAGGAACAAAGGGGGATGATGGTAAGGAAAGAAGATTAGAGGATGGGAGGTGGCATAGGGTAATGTCACTGGATGAGTAATCCAGACCTCTTGGCTAATGTACTGAGGTCATGGGGACAAATCCCACCAAGGCAGATGGTGAAATCTGAATTCAATGAAAAAGAATCTGGAACAAAAAGCTGGCCTAATGGTGGTCATGTAACAACTGTCCATTGTCATAAAAACTCGTACAATTTACTAATGTAATTTAGAGAAGGAAATCTGCCATCCTTACCTGCTGTATTCTGCGCGTGACTCCAAATTGACAGCAGTGTGGTTGACTCCTAATTGCTATCCGGGAAACCAAAAATGGGCAATAGCTAAAAACTGAAAGACCTCCAGATGCTGTAAATCACAAACAAAAACAGAAGTTGCTGGAAAAGCTCAGCAAGTCTGGCAGCATCTGTGAAGAGAAATCAGAGTTAACATTTCGGGTCTGGTGACCCTTCCTCAGAATGGGCAATAGATGTTGGTCTAGACAACAAACCCACGTACAATGAATGCATAAAAAGCAGTAGGGGAGATTTCGGGGAAGGGAAAAAAAAGAGAGTGAGGATGAGTAGGGAGGTGCAAACAGAATTTAGAGGAGTACAAGTGGGTTAGAGATAGGTGAAAGGTTTGAGGCTAGAATGAAGAAACCAACAAATTCCACACCTGTCAGATTAACGTCAGTTTAGTACCATCAGACAAAGTGTGGTTGAGCACTTGGTCATGTAAGCATCAATCATAGAGCGTTTGGGAGAGAGCATAGGAATAAAGATATTCGGAATAGTACGGTGTGACTGTGCACTGTGGCCCCTGCTCCACTCTATAGATATCAGTGGTTTGGGTAGAGGGTTTGTATATCCAAGTTTGCAGATGACACTAGTTAGAACAATAAGTTGTGCATGTGGGCACAGGAAATTACACAGGGACATTGACAGATTAAGTGAATGGACAGAGTTGTGGCAGATAAAGTTCAAATTTGGGAAGAGTCAACTTAGGATCCAAGAATGAAACCTCAGAATATATTTGGTGAAAAACCAGTAGGAAGTAGCAAAAAGATTAGAGTACCAATGTAAATTACAAACAAAAAACTGCAGATTCAAAACATTACAAAAATGAATATTTGGCTCTCAACCTGAGGGGTTTGAATACAAAAAGGATGAAACAGTGCTTTAGTTACACATAGCTTTGGTTGGACCCTATCTTGAGTACCTGACTTAATTTAGGTTGCTGCAGGAAGGATACATTGACCATTGAAGGGGAACAATATAGATTGACAAAATTGACTTAAATAGTTAAATTATAAGGACAGCTTCTGTATACTTGGTTTGTATCCCATTGCTTATTAAGGTGAGCTAGTTGAAAGATGACATCAGGAAGCACTTTTTACACATTGTGATGGAATAAAACATTTTTTTCTACCTAAAATCTGTGGATGTTCGGTCAATTGAAATTTTGTTGTTAGGTGAGAGTACTAAGGAAATAGACCAAAGACGAGTAAATGCATTTGAAGTATAAACAGCCATAGTTTCTTGAATGACAGAACAGGGTGGAAGACTGGCTTAATCCTTTTACTATAGATTTCCAGCTGATGGTGTTGGCAAGATATCATAAGCAGAGTGTAGTGATTGTAATGAGGTTAGCCTGGTAGTAATGTGAGTTTCCTGATTAGGGCTATTAACCTGGTCCAATCAGGGAACCCTGGCTGACAGATATAAGCAGGCGCGTCAGAACTTCCCTTTACTTGGAGCTGGCTCTGAGGAAGCTGGACCAGTGTCAAGTACTATGCATGTGTAAATAAAGGGTGACTTGGTGCTGGGATATTGTCCTCTGTGGAGTTATTTCACAGGGCACCCAGAGATATGGTTTTGTTAAAACATATTTCTAATCACAGCCGTACAAAACAGTGAATGAGTCATGCCTGCCTACAAAGGGCACTATGTCCAATAGAAGGAGCAGTATAACTAGACCCTTGGAGGTTGGAAGCAGCAATGTTTTTATATTTTATGCTCTGGCAGCTGCTTTCCACCTGTGCAGACAACAAAGTGATTGTGTTCACTGGCCTGCATGGAAAATCTCAAGTACTGAAGATATATTGGGCAGAAGGAGTCACAAAGTGAGAGTTTACAAGCATGCATCAACTGCTGTTGAATTTGCTGCATTATATAAATATCAGCCAGATCCTGAGGTAATGCTGCAGAGCCAATTCTTCAGATTGTTCCAGAATATGGATGCAGCAGAACATATTGACTTTGCTTGTTTTAACAAATTCTAGCCGATTTCCCACTGTCTCTTATTACAGTCCAACAATTTCGACCTTTAGTTGAAGGTTAAATTCTCCCCAGCCTTTCTTCCCCTGCTCCCCCCCCGTCATTCCTACTTCCCTTCCACTCAGAAAATTTCTGAAGTTGTTATTTCTGTATTAATACTGTTTTTTGTATCTATTCCCCCTCAACCACTAAGCTTTGGGAATTATGCTGTGGAGAACTCCTGATGTCTGTGTTGTTTGACGTTGGAATCATGTCTGTGAGCCTCGATCCTTGTGAATATTGTCTGTTCTGTGGAGGCAACGACGGATCCATATTTCAAGTCAGCCTGTTCACTGAGGTGAGTGGAGCTTATATGTATACATTCATACATTTTCCAACATATTGGAATCCTTGAAACACGCTTCAAGTAAAATCCACAACTATGTCCTTCTATTGGACATAGTGCCCTTTGTAGGCAGGCATGACTCATTCACTGTTTTGTACGGCTGTGACTAGAAAAATGTTTTAACAAAACCATATCTCTGGGTGCCCTGTGAAATAACTCTACAGAGGACAACTGCATTGAACTCTTAATGAGCTTTTATGCAAACCCAATAATGGGATTGACAGTTTCTGAAAAAAAAAATTTACATACATTTCTGTGCGAGTAGCACAAATGATTGCGTGTGTGACAAGATGTTTTGTCTTAAAACATTTTCTATAAAAGCTAAAATCACCATCAACAAAATGTTATACACTATATTGTACAGAAAACTATTTCCCGCTAGCTTCTTAACACAACTGAAAGCCCATTCCACAAATCTCATCATTCAATCTTCTGAGCATAAACAAATAGGCTTCCTGTCGCATCTCCTTGGTTTCTAAAGCTCCGCAGAGCTTGTCTCTTTAAACAGGTAAGGCGGTGTTACCATCACTCTATTTGATGGTGCACACAAAGACAGTCCCATTTCTTTGCTGAACATAACAACAAGTGTTTTTTGCCATCACCAATGGAGTCTGTGAGTCTTGTACAAAAAAATCAGCTGTTTTCTCCTTTGTGTCCCAGTTTTAAAATGTGGAGCTTAATTTCAATAATGTTTGAATTGAATTTTTGTCCCAGCAGTCAGATCACATGGCCTTGGCCTTGTACTGATTTCAGCACATACCGTTTCCGTTTACAGAACCTTTTGTTTTACTTGAAATTTAGAGACTTGCATTTGTAACAGTTGAAATGCCAGGGATGACCATTGGAGGGTTTAGCATGTATTTTATGTCATTTTCTGCCATCTATACAAGTGTTTTTGAAGGTATCAGGACAGCAGTTCAGGGGAGATTTATGGTGGTTTTGACCTGTTTTTTCACTTGTGGCATAGTTCGAAAGCCTTTCAGGAGATATGAATATCTCACCGTTCTTCATGCCAGCAGGGTATTCAGTCGTAGGAAGGGTAGATACAACAATGGCTGCAATTAAATCTCAGAGAGCCCCCACATCCACTTTGTAGTGTGTAGCCAAGATGCTTCCATTTGTAAGGAGGCTAAAACCATGGTCATTTTTTAAAAAAAAGGTTGTCATTAATTAAATGTTACAGACAAGAGGGAGAGGTGAATTAAATCATTTAATTGTTCTTCTTTACTAAAAAGGATGTATTCAACTTTTATTAGGACATAAGAAATAGAAGCAGGAGATGCACTGCCCCTGCCCAGTCAGTTCTGCCATTCTATAAGATCATGGCTGATCTTCTCAGGCTTCAACTCCCTGGTACTTCAAGAATCTATCAGCCTCCTATTTAAATACTTCCAGTGATTTAACTCTTTGGGATAGAGAATTCCAGACATTTACTACCATCTACCAGGGAACATCGAGTCAGATTTTCCAAAGATTGGTCATGGGGGTTATCACTCCAGCTCTACATTATTATGAAAGAAAGGAGCTTTGCATTCCTGAGAGCACATTCCTCTTAGGGCTCCCTTAGAAATGTGGAGCTATGTTTCCATTCTGACAGTGTATTTAATAGTGTAACATTTCCTCAAGTAACCATTTTGCTTAATTTCATTGCAAGAACAAGCACAAGAATACCTAGATCCCTCTAACTGTTCTTTGTTCTCGTCCCTCTGCCTCTTAATTTTTCCTACCAAAGTGCATGACCTCACGCTTTCCTACATTAAACTCAGTTGTCAAGTTTTTGCCCGCTGTATGAACTGACCTGCATCCATTTGCAGATTCCTTCATTACAGTGTGTCTGCTGATGTATTTTTGTTTCATCAGCAAATTTGAACAATTTACGCTCTGGCCTTTCATCGCATTCATGAATAGAGATACTAAATAATTAAGGACTCTGGGACTAATCCTTGTTGCACCCTCACTCATTGCATCTTTCCAACCTGAAAAAGATATGTTATTCCTGACCATCTTCTGAGTGTAAACCAGTCCTCAATCCATGCTAACACATTACCCCCAATACTGTAAATAATCTTTTATGTGGCACCTTATCAAATGCTTTCTGGAAAGCCAAATACACTATATCTACTGATCCCCCTTTATTAATTCTCCTTGTTATGTTCTCAAAGAATTCTAGCAAAATTTTCAAACATGATTTCTCTTCCACAAAATCATGTTGACTCTGGCAGCATTATGTTTTTCACTGTTTCTTCCTTAATAACCTTAGTCATTAGGAAAAGGTATTAACTGGCTTGCAGTTTGCTGCATTCTGTCTCCCTGCTTGAACAGAGGCATCCCATCAGTGGTTTTCCAATCAACTGGAAACCACCTAGACTCCAGTGAGTTCTGGAATCTTTTGACCAATACCTAAACTATCTTTGGAACCACTTCTATTAAAATTATTGGATTCCAATTATCAGTTCCACATGACTTGTCTGCCTTTAGTCCCAAGAGTTTGTCAAATACTTTGTCCCTTGTCATAGAGATTGTTGCAATTTCTTTCCTCCAATTAGCACCTTGCATGCCTACTACTATTGTGATGTTTCTATTGTCCGCTGTTGTGAAGACTAATGCAAAATAGTAAATTATATGGCATTTCTGTGTTGCTTGTAATTAATTCTCCAGTTGTATCCTGTAAGGGGCCTACACTCATTTTAAGCTACTCTGTTTTTTATATAAAAACCAGAAGAACTGTGGATGCTGTAAATCAGAAATAAAAACAGAAGTTACTGAAAAAGCCCAGCAGGTCTGGCAGCGTCTGTGAAGAGAAATCAGAGTTAACGTTTTGGGGTTGGTTCTGAGAAAGATCATTGCACCCGAAACGTTACTTTTGTGATCTCTTCACAGATGTTGCCAGACCTGCTGAGCTTTTCTAGCAACTTTTTTTTTATATATATCTATAGTCACTCTTATTGTTAGTTTTGCAAGAAATATACAAACGATCAAAACTAACAAAGTATACTTAGACTGGGGACAAGCTTAATTTGGAATCTGACTCTGAGGTCATCAGTTAGACTCTTAGCACACCTGCTCAATGTTAACAGCAAACTGCTTCCCATCACACTAGAGCAAAGCATTTTCAATTGCACCATTCTTCAAAGATCAAGAGTTTTGGTCATGTGATGGAGTTCCTTGATGAATCAGTTTTAACAAGGCTGTTTTTATGTAATAATTGGATTCTGTTTCTGTGGCCAGTGCTGCTGTTTGTTTGTATGAGATAAATTGTGAGCAGTAAGAGCCACTTCAAACTCAGTGACTTTCAGTATCTTGCCTTTGTTCAGAATTGGCTGGGGGAGACATTTAATTTGCTGGTCTTTTTGTGCTTCTTGGACTGCAGAGGCCCCACAATGCAAGAGTCTGACGTTCCAGAAAGATGATGCCTTGTGCTGTCTTGGTAATTGCTGATGGGAATCTTCCAGTAATTTGTATGATATGATCAGTGCTGATTTAGTTCAGCAAGGACTTAAAAAAATTAAAGAAAAACTTATAATTTTAAAGCAATTTATGATATTTCTTTGTCTTGTGGACATGACACAAGCAGAAATGAATTCAGAAGAAACGACTTCACTCAGTGGTTAGAGTAAAGAACTTGCTGCACAAGATGTGGATGACGTGATACCAATAGATGCATTTTAAGGGAAAGTTAAATAAGCACTAAGGCAAAAAGGAATAGGAGATATGCTGGTTAGGTTAGACACTATAGGGTAGGAGGAAGCATGGACAGCAGCATAAACTAGTTAGGCTGAATGATGTGGTTCTTTATTGTGAGTTCCAATAATTGCTAGACACTGATTAGGAACAAGAACTCTAGATTTTATTTTCTCTGCACCCTTTCATAAACTCAGGTGAACAAAGATAATTGGAGTGGATATGTTGTTTCCCCAAATGAGATAAACTAACTGCACAAATTGGAAATTGCTTGGTCTCCATTTAGTCTGTTTGAATAAGTTCTACCATGGATAGTGTAATCATTCACTGAATCACTAAGGAATTGAGTCCATTGATTATCAATACAGACGCCTTATAGGTAAGTTAAATCATTCTAAAGGTGTGGATTCTCAGTTTGATGTATATTCACACTTCTGGACAGCTGTGCCCCATGCCGTTCCCATTAGAACTTTAGTCTTTTGAGCAAGTTTATATTTTATGCACATTGAAGAAAGTGTTTCTTGTATTGGTGACGAAGGGAAAAGTTTGTACATAGTTAGATGTACATAGCTAGATAAGATAAACACGAAAGGACCCTCAAAAATGTTGGGAAAATTGGGATTGAAGACCCTTGACGAGACACCAGAAGACCCTTGACGAGACACCAGAAGACCCTTGACGAGACACCAGAAGACCCTTGACGAGACACCAGAAGACCCTTGACGAAACACCAGAAGACCTTTGTGCTGACTGCAAGATAGTATATTTTGTGCAGGTCCTTGATTTCTAAGCTGTGGAACAGTCAAACTGTCAGTCTCTGTGGTTATTCAGCTTAGATCCCATGCAACACTCTATTGTAATTTGGAAATTGCTTGAAAATTAGTACTCTCCTAAAAAGAAGTGATTTAAATGTGTCTGTTAGATTCAATCTATTCTCTGTTGTAAATGAAGAAATCTTGCAAAAATGGAGAATTATTGTTCCATTGTGGCTTGAGATTTAAGACTTGATAAATTCTTCCATTTTTCATCTGGCTTACTGCTAGGCATTCAGTACCATTGCTGCTTCCATTGTTTGGATGGATGATCTATTTCTCGCCCAGTATGGTAACCTATTGACCTGTACATATGGCAGCAGAGGGGAACAGAGCAGAGAAGTATTTTTATTGTAAATGAGGTCTTTTGCTGGCTGTAACACCTACCATACATTTAATGCACAAGAAACTAAAACTGTGAAGATATGATGGTAAATTCAAGTGCTTATTAAGCAGCATCCAATCTGACTGATAATTTTGGCTGACGAATTTCAGCAGGAAGTCTTCCTTTTTCAGATGCTTCCGAATGCATATGAGAAAAAAGAGCGTCTGACCTGCCAGTTCAACTTAAGGTTCACCTTGGAGTTGTTTTTATTTGTTGGAACATTGCCTCTGGGTGGAAAGAAATACATTAATGTGATTAAGAGAAAGAAAAGAACAGTTTGTGTAAAAAATGTGTGGTTTTATTTGCACCATTTAAAATTGTGGACAGAAATGAGAGAACTGTTTTAAAAATCAAGGATTGCTGCATGGTTTGAAAACAAGTAATTGCAGCTCAAAACTGTATAGCAGTGGGTTACAGCAGTATTTGCAGGTTAACTAGAGCTGAGGGGTTCTGTATTCAGACGGACCCCTGGCTGACCACACAAAATTGATAAATGGATTAGTGACCAGTTATCTATAACAAAGGCATCTTACCTGCCAGAAACAGTATCATTTGGTTCTTAGGTGCTTGGAACAAGATACAAATGAGTGATCAGACCTCCACCAGCTCAGGAACTATCTCTCTGTTCTCTGCAGTAAAAACCCTCTTTAAGCCCCAAGGAAATGAGTTTATCTTTCTTTCAGTTGCTGTAAGTTGTGACTTTTTAATTGATAAATATTAGGCTTTTATAAGTGAACCAGCTACCCAGTCCCTCTTCCAAACCAATGGAAACTTCCAGTAAAGGAAGGCTGAAATCAGAAAAAAATCCAACTTAACAGATCTTGTGAACAAAGACTACTGAACTACTTTCCCAGTTTTTCCTCCACCCATGTTGTTTTTCCTGCTCTGCCTGACTGTCTGTCTCCCTCTCTCTGTGTGTCTGTGCGTGTAAGGAAGAGGTTAGAACGGGATTAGAATTGTGATATGCTGACAGTTTATAATTGTTTTCCTGTAGCTAGAATCTAGTTACTTGTAATAGTATTTCTTGTTAAGTACAGAAACCCAGTTCATGCTTTGTATCAACCTGCGTCTGGACGTCTGGTAAAATGGGAACTTTTGAGCAATTTTTAAAATATTTAACTTTTGTGATGACTCTGGGCATAGTGGAGCTTGATTTTCAGTGTACTACCCAAGTGAGTTATGACATTTGAAGCACTTTTCTATTAGAAGTTTAAAAAAAGGTTATTTTGAATTAATTAGAAGTAACTTGCATTTCTATATCTCTCATTTATGCTATTGTAGTATTTCAGAACATTTCACAATGAATTGCTTTAGTCCAGTGACTGTTACATGTAAGCAAGCACAGCAGCTGTTCTGTGCCAGCAATACTCCACATGTGACAATATTGTGTACAGTTCTGGTCACCACACTACCAGAAGGATTTGGATTCTTTGGAGAGGGTACAGAAAAGGTTTACCAAGATGTTGCCTGGTCTGGAGGATTTTAGCTATGAAGAAAGGTTGGCTAGACTAGCTTTGTTTTTACTGGAATGCAGAAGGTTGAGGGGTGACCTAATAGAAGTTTATAAGATTGTGAATGGCATGGATAGAGTGGAAAGTATGAGGCTTTTTCACAGAGTGGAGGCCTCAATTACTAGGGGACACAAATTCAAGGTGCAAAGGGGGAAGTTTAAAAGAGATGTGCAAGGCACATTTTTCACACAAAGGGTGGTGAGTGCTTGGAATGCATTGCCAGAGGAGGTGGTGGAAGAAGATACAATAACAGCATTCAAGAAGCACCTGGATGAATACATAAATAGGAAGGGAATAGAGGGGTACGGATCCTGCAAATGAAGACCGTTTTAGTATGGAAGGGCAAAATGTGGTGGCACAGGCATGGAGGATCGAATGGCCTGTTCCTGCTGTTTGTAAGAACTGAAGTAAAATTATTTGTTTTTAGCAGTACTAATTGAAGTAGAAAATTCAGAACTCCCTGCTCCTCAAATATTGAAAATATTAAAAAATATTAAAAAATAGTGTATTTTATATCCTACCTGCATAGCTTAATGCCACGGTTATCAATATGTGATATTGGAACATGCCTGTGTTCTCCACTGTAGTGCCAATATAGATTAGTTGCTTAACACCTGATTTGGACCCAAACTGTTAATGAGTGTCTAAGGTTTTGGAGTAGATTTGTAGCTCCGTTAATGAGTGTTTATAGAATCTCTTAAATGACATACTTTCAAAGAAAATAAGAGCATGGTTATCCACGAATACCTTCTTAATCATAATGCTTGAACTTGTAAGATTGCCTATTTTAGTGTTAAATATTTGCAAAGAGTTGTGCACTGTATTAAATCTGGTAGCGAAGTGAGTCTGATATATTGTAGAACTGTTACAGTATAGAAGGATACTAATCAATCTGTTGAAGCTATGTCACCTTTCTGCAGGACCTTTTAGCTTGCTCAATTTCCCCCATAGCCCCACATTAATTCTCCTTCTGGTACTTATTCAATTCCCTTTTAAAAAATACACCCTTTAAGACTGTGCATTCCAACATATGACTACACCAAACTTTGATTTAACTGGCACTCTTGATAAACCTGCAAAAATTATGAAATTATGCAAATATCATGAAATTTGCTGTATTATTCTGTCCGATTATTATGTTTTTTAAAAAATTTATTTGACTCAATGTAAATATACTTGTTCAATCAAATGGCCACACAAAATATCAACAGTTGATTCAATTTCTAGTAATTTCTCCTCAAATACTGTGATCTACTGCAATGTCCATGTATTGACTTGAGGGTGTGAGTGAGAAGGCTCTCTGCTAGTAAGATTTATTTACGGCAAAGTTGCATCATATTTAAATGATTTATGCTGTAAATAAAGTATAATAGTGATGTTTATCCCCTGCATTATGTTTCTATTACTTAGTGTGTTTTTACATTGATTGTGTGGACCTCTTGATTATCCAAAATATTTGATCACCTGGCACACTCCTGGTCCCATAGGTGCTGGTTAATAAAATGTTTCATGTACTTGCTATGTATTTGTTTTTTCCTATGCCAATTTTGATTCTGTTGAATCAATGGATTCTTGGCCCTTCCACCATCATCTACATGCCCTAAATCGCTTGTGATTTTTAAACACCTTCTCAAATCTCCTCTTAACCTTCTGTGCTTTAGGGAAAACACTGTCAGCTTATCTGATGCTTTTATGTAACTGCAGTTTCTCATCCTGGAACAATTCTCGTAAGTCTTTTCTGCACTCTTTCTCAAATCTTCACATTCGTTCTGAAGCGTACTGACCAGAATTTGACACATTGTTCTAAGTAAGGCCAAAATAATGTGTTATAGATCTTGTTTGAAATATCTTTGCTTTTGTTCTCTCTTTTGCTATAAACCTGAAGATGTCAAATAGCTTTTTAACTATCTTCTCAACCTACCGACCCTGCTACTTCCAACAATTGTGTAAACATGTCCCCAAAAATCTTAGTTCCTTAACTCTCTTTGGAATTGTAGCTTGAGTTTATATTATGACCTCATTCTTGCCACCGAAATGTGTCCCTCTCCACTGCTCTGCATTAAACTTAATCAGGCTTCTGTCTGCTCATTCCGCCAGCCTGTCTCTTGATGTCTGCCCTGTTCTCCTGACAGTTTACAACACTCCCAAGGTTGTGTCATCTGTGAATTTTGAAATTGTGGCCATTTTGAAAAGCTGTGGTACTAGTGTCAACCTCTGGACAACACCATTGTATAAGTTTCTCCTGTTCAGAAAATAAATCTTAATCACTACTCTTTCTTCCATGTCACTTAGCTAACTTTGTATCCAAATAAGTGCAAAACGTGGTTGCTGGAAATCTGAAACACAGGTCTGACAGCATCTATGGAGATCCAGGGACCTGAGTTTGATTATAGCCTTGGGTGGCTGTCTGTGTGGAGTTTGCATGTTCTCTCTGTGTTTGTGTGGGTTTCCTCTGGGTGCTCTGGTTTCTTCCTACAGTCCAAAGATGTGCAGGTTAAATGGATTGGCCATGCTAAATTGCTCTGTAATGTCCAGGGATGTGCAGTCTAGGTGGATTAGTCATGGAAATGGAAGGTTATGAGGATAGTTTCAGGAACTAGGTCTAGGTGGCATGCCCTTTGGAGGATTGGTGTAAACTCAGAGGGGCAAATGGCCTCTTTCTGCAGTTTAGGAATTCTATGATTCTATGAATATATCTTTTTCTCCCTTTTTATACAAAGAAATTTTTTTTAGCTTTACTCCAGGCCCTCAGCACCTATTACGATTCTGACAGAAATAAACAGAGATCAGGTCACACATGGATATTGGGAGGAATATGCTGATCAGAAACAAAAACAAAGTTGCTGGAAAAGCTCAGCAGGTCTGGCAGCATCTGTG